>JBBPBX010002679.1:0-53931 GCA_038048925.1 Garcialebias charrua
TACGTTTCAGATTAACGTCACATCTGAAGTATTTTAGACTAATAGGTGATTCTTGTGCGATAATGATCTTTAACCTGTTTGTAATATTAAAAATGACATCGATGTAGCAACACTAAAAAAAAGTTTTACGTCAGTTTTAAAGCAGATTTTGTTGTGACTCATTAAAAACTAAAACCTTTTGTTGTGAACAGTTTTTAAATGTTTACATCACGACTTTAATCAATAAACATATTTTACAATAAAAATTTCCAATTATCAAAACGTATTCAGCTACGATCTGTCATCTACCGTCATTCTACCGAATCAGCCTTGTTAAAAGTCCATAATGACATTTCCATGTCCATGGATGCCAAGTGTCCCATTGCACTGGTGTTGCTGGACCTTACACCTGCATTTGACACAGTAGACCACTGTCCTTCTATCTCGTCTTCAACATTATGTTGGAATATCTGGTACAGCACTCAAGTGGTTCACTGCCTACTTGACCAACAGAACATTCTCTGTCATGCTGGACAATTTTTCCTCCTCCACTGCCGTTCTCTCTTGTGGTGTGCCACAGGGTTCTATTCTTGGTCCTCTCATCTTCTCATTGTACATGCTGCTACTTCGATCAGTGATAGCCAGACATAACTTTTCTTTTCACTGCTATGCTGATGATGTACAAATTTATTTACCAATGAAACCTAAAAACAGTAATCTTCTCACTCCCTACGCTGATTGTATTGTTGACATTAAACAGTGGCTTCACCGTAATTTTTTGTTTTTAAATGAAGGAAAGACAGAATGCATCTTCTTCTGTGATGATGCTCCCTGTAACTTTGGTGCTCTGACATCCAAGTTCAGACCAACTGTTAAAAACTTGGGGGTGACATTTGACAAGGACTTAAAATTTGATAAACAAATAGCGTCTGTAGTCAAGGTCTGTTTTTATCAATTACGTCTTTTATCCAAAGTTAAGTCTTTTTTTAAATCGTTCTGATTTGGAAAAGGCCATTCATGCTTTTATCACCTCAAAGCTCGACTACTGCAATTCTCTATATGCAGGAATCTCCCAATCCTCCATTAGACGCCTTCAATTGGTCCAAAATGCTGCAGCTCGACTTTTAACAAACATCTCCAGATGTGAACACATTACCCATTTTATTTTCTCTCCACTGGCTTCCAGTTGATTTTAGAATTAAATTTAAAAAAAATTATTATTCACTTTTAAAGCTCTCAATGGTCTTGCCCCACTATATTTGACTGATCTTGTACTTTGTAGTTTAATGTGGCGACCGCTGAAGAAGGGAGCAGCCGAAAGAAGAAGAAAAAATTCAGCTGTTATTTAAAAGTCAAAGAGACACATTTTGGCTGATTTAGCCCTGTGTTAAAGCAGGGTTTTCCAACCAGGGTCCAGGTGAGTGTCTTAGTGTCTTGCTTACATGTGATGGACTGGAGTAAAAAGGGTGTTGCTCCGGTCTGTTGTGGTGAAGCTGAGCTGAAAGGTAAAGCTAGAATAGAATAGAATAGAATAGAATATATCTTTATTGGAATATTTGCACAAAGTGTTGCAATTGGCGCGCGCACCATCCTAAGTGGGACATATGCACGGAAAGCCGCAGCAATAATTAAATCGCGCCGCCAACAATCGGATATGGAAAAAAGGAACATACAGTCGGATAATCATTGGTATTCAAAAAAGAATCTATCACATTTTGTCTTAGGACATTCTATGATAAAGTCAAAAAAACTCTACCAGCTCAGCACGGATAAAGACAAAGACATGTTGCATGGTGGCGTAGCAGGGAGATAAGTCTGTAATCATTTCAGATAAGCACAGTCTGCAGATGGTCTCAGCTCGGCTCCATCTGAATGCACACAGAGACCTCTGGGGGGGGGGGCAGCGACAGTTTTTCAACAGCTTCAGACTCCAGGAGAAGTTTGCAGTCAGCCTTTTTTCAAGGTTGCTTGAGTCCCGATTAGATTAGTTGCTTTATTTATTTTTCCAGGGCAGGCCACAGTGTACTCTAACTGCAGCCTTGAAGTCCAGGTGCCGTCTACGTCCAAATCGCCGAATCATGTGAGGTTCCGAGCTACAAATCCCCATCTGCCCCCTGATGTAACCCGATCGGCTGTAAACGAGTCCCAAAACGCACTGCAGGTCCGCGGCTGTCCACCACAAGCCTTTATTTCTTCGAGTTTCACTTTCTGTTAACAGGTCGATGAGTTCATTCGGCCGTTATCGATCAGAACTAAAAGGTCGATGAGTTAATTCGGCCGTTATCGATCAGAACTAACAGGTCGATGAGTTAATTTGGCCGTTATCGATCAGAACTAACAGTTTGATGAGTTCATTCGGACATTATCGATCAGAACTAACAGGTCGATGAGTTAATTCGGCCGTTATCGATAAGAACTAACAGGTCGTTGAGTTAAGTGGTCCGTTACCGATCAGGACTAACAGGTCGATGAGTTCATTCGGCCGTTATCGATCAGAACCAACAGGTCGATGAGTTCATTCGGCCGTTATCGATCAGAACTAACAGGTCAATGAGTTAATTCGGCCGTTATCGATCAGAACTAACAGGTCGATGAGTTCATTCGGCCGTTATCGATCAGAACTAACAGGTCGATGAGTTCATTCAGCCGTTATCAATCAGAACTAACAGGTCGATTAGTTAATTGGTCCGTTATCGATCAGAACTAACAGGTCGATGAGTTCATTCGGCCGTTATCGATCACAACTAACAGGTTGATGAGTTAATTCGGCCGTTATCGATCAGAACTAACAGGTCGATGAGTTAATTCGGCCGTTATCGATCAGAACTAACAGGTCGATGAGTTAATTCGGACGTTATCGATCAGAACTAACAGGTCAATGAGTTAATTTGGACGTTATCGGTCAGAACTAACAGGTCAATGAGTTAATTCGGACGTTATCGATCAGAACTAACAGATTGATGAGTTCATTCGGCCGTTATCGATCAGAACTAACAGGTCAATGAGTTAATTCGGACGTTATCGGTCAGAACTAACAGGTCAATGAGTTAATTCGGACGTTATCGATCAGAACTAACAGGTCGATGAGTTAATTTGGCCGTTATCGATCAGAACTAACAGGTCGATGAGTTCATTCGGCCGTTATCGGTCAGAACTAACAGGTCGATGAGTTCATTCGGCCGTTGTCGATAAGAACTAACAGGTCGATTAGTTAATTCGGCCGTTATCGATCAGAACTAACAGGTCGATGAGTTAATTCGGCCGTTATCGATCAGAACTAACAGGTCGTTGAGTTAAGTGGTCCGTTACCGATCAGAACTAACAGGTCGATGAGTTCATTCGGCCGTTATCGATCAGAACCAACAGGTCGATGAGTTCATTCGGCCGTTATCGATCAGAACTAACAGGTCAATGAGTTAATTCGGCCGTTATCGATCAGAACTAACAGGTCGATGAGTTCATTCGGCCGTTATCGATCAGAACTAACAGGTCGATGAGTTCATTCAGCCGTTATCAATCAGAACTAACAGGTCGATTAGTTAATTGGTCCGTTATCGATCAGAACTAACAGGTCGATGAGTTCATTCGGCCGTTATCGATCACAACTAACAGGTTGATGAGTTAATTCGGCCGTTATCGATCAGAACTAACAGGTCAATGAGTTAATTCGGCCGTTATCGATCAGAACTAACAGGTCGATGAGTTCATTCGGCCGTTATCGATCAGAACTAACAGGTCGATGAGTTCATTCAGCCGTTATCAATCAGAACTAACAGGTCGATTTGTTAATTGGTCCGTTATCGATCAGAACTAACAGGTCGATGAGTTCATTCGGCCGTTATCGATCACAACTAACAGGTTGATGAGTTAATTCGGCCGTTATCGATCAGAACTAACAGGTCGATGAGTTAATTCGGCCGTTATCGATCAGAACTAACAGGTCGATGAGTTAACTCGGACGTTATCGATCAGAACTAACAGGTCAATGAGTTAATTCGGACGTTATCGGTCAGAACTAACAGGTCAATGAGTTAATTCGGACGTTATCGATCAGAACTAACAGATTGATGAGTTCATTCGGCCGTTATCGATCAGAACTAACAGGTCAATGACTTAATTCGGACGTTATCGGTCAGAACTAACAGGTCGATGAGTTAATTCGGACGTTATCGATCAGAACTAACAGGTCGATGAGTTAATTTGGCCGTTATCGATCAGAACTAACAGGTCGATGAGTTCATTCGGCCGTTATCGGTCAGAACTAACAGGTCGATGAGTTCATTCGGCCGTTGTCGATAAGAACTAACAGGTCGATTAGTTAACTCGGCCGTTATCGATCAGAACTAACAGGTCGATGAGTTAATTCGGCCGTTATCGATCAGAACTAACAGGTCGTTGAGTTAAGTGGTTCGTTACCGATCAGAACTAACAGGTTGATGAGTTCATTCGGCCGTTATCGATCAGAACCAACAGGTCCATGAGTTCATTCGGCCGTTATCGATCAGAACTAACAGGTCAATGAGTTAATTCGGCCGTTATCGATCAGAACTAACAGGTCGATGAGTTCATTCAGCCGTTATCAATCAGAACTAACAGGTCGATTAGTTAATTGGTCCGTTAGCGATCAGAACTAACAGGTCGATGAGTTCATTCGGCCGTTATCGATCACAACTAACAGGTCGATGAGTTAATTGGTCCGTTATCGATCAGAACTAACAGGTCGATGAGTTAATTCGGAGGTTATCGATCAGAACTAACAGGTCGATGAGTTAATTCGGACGTTATCAGTCAGAACTAACAGGTCGATGAGTTAATTTGGCCGTTATCGATCAGAACTAACAGGTCGATGAGTTCATTCGGCCGTTATCGGTCAGAACCAACAGGTCGATGAGTTCATTCAGCCGTTATTCATCAGAAACAACAGGTCGATGAATTAATTCGGCCGTTATCGATCAGAACTAACAGGTCGATGAGTTAATTGGTCTGTTATCGATCAGAACTAACAGGTCGATGAGTTCATTCTGCCGTTTTTGATCAGAACCAACAGGTCGATGAGATCATTCGGCCGTTTTCGATCAGAACTAACAGGTCGATGAGTTCATTCGGCCGTTATCGGTCAGAACCAACAGGTCGATGAGTTCATTCAGCCGTTATTCATCAGAAACAACAGGTCAATGGATTAATTCGGTCGTTATCGATCAGAACTAACAGGTCGATGAGTTAATTGGTCTGTTATCGATCAGAACTAACAGGTCGATGAGTTCATTCTGCCGTTTTTGATCAGAACCAACAGGTCGATGAGATCATTCGGCCGTTTTCGATCAGAACTAACAGGTCGATGAGTTCATTCGGCTGTTATCTATTGGAACCAACAGGTCGATGAGTTCATTCTGCGTTATCAATCAAAACCAACAGGTTGATGAGTTTATTCGGCTGTTATCTATCAGAACCAACAGGTCCATGAGTTCATTCGGCCGTTATCGATCAGAACCAACAGGTCCATGAGTTTATTCGGCCGTTATCGATCAGAACCAACATGTCGATGAGTTCATTCGGCCGTTATCGATCAGAACTAACAGGTCCATGAGTTCATTTGGCCGTTATCAATCAGAATCAACAGGTCCATGAGTTCATTCGGCCGTTATCGATCAGAACCAACAGGTCCATGAGTTCATTCGGCCGTTATCGATCAGAACCAACAGGTCGATGAGTTCATTCGGCCGTTATCGATCAGAACTAACAGGTCGATGAGTTCATTTGGCCGTTATCTATCAGAACCAACAGGTCGATGAGTTCATTCGGCCATTATCGATCAGAACTAACAGGTCGATGAGTTCATTTGGCCGTTATCTATCAGAACCAACAGGTCGATGAGTTCATTTGGCCGTTATCGATCAGAACTAACAGGTCGATGAGTTAATTCTACCGTTATCTATCAGAACTAACAGGTCGATGAGTTCATTTGGCCGTTATCGATCAGAACTAACAGGTCGATGAGTTCATTCGGCCGTTATTGATCAGAACCAACAGGTCGATGAGTTCATTCGGCCGTTATCGATCAGAACTAACAGGTCAATGAGTTCATTCGGCCGTTATAGATCAGAACCAACAGGTCGACGAGTTCATCCGGCCGTTTTCGATCAGAACTAACAGGTCAATGAGTTCATTCAGCCGTTATCGATCAGAACTAACAGGTCGATGAGTTCATTGAGCCGTTATCGATCAGAACCAACAGGTCGATGAGTTCATTCGGCCGTTATCGATCAGAACCAACAGGTCGATGAGTTCATTCGGCCGTTATCGATCAGAACCAACAGGTCGATGAGTTCATTCGGCCGTTATCGATCAGATCTAACAGGTCGATGAGTTCATTTGGCCGTTATCTATCAGAACCAACAGGTCGATGAGTTCATTCGGCCATTATCGATCAGAACTAACAGGTCGATGAGTTCATTTGGCCGTTATCTATCAGAACCAACAGGTCGATGAGTTCATTTGGCCGTTATCGATCAGAACTAACAGGTCGATGAGTTAATTCTACCGTTATCGATCAGAACTAACAGGTCAATGAGTTAATTTGGCCGTTATCGATCAGAACTAATAGGTCGATGAGTTAATTCGGCCGTTATCGATCAGAACTAACAGGTCGATGAGTTCATTCGGCCGTTATTTATCAGAACCAATAGGTCGATGAGTTCATTCGGCCGTTATCGATCAGAACTAACAGGTCGATGAGATCATTCGGCCGTTATAGATCAGAACCAACAGGTCGACGAGTTCATCCGGCCGTTTTGATCAGAACTAACAGGTCAATGAGTTCATTCAGCCGTTATCGATCAGAACTAACAGGTCGATGAGTTCATTGAGCCGTTATCGATCAGAACCAACAGGTCGATGAGTTCATTCGGCCGTTATCGATCAGAACTAACAGGTCGATGAGTTCATTGGCCGTTATCGATCAGAACCAACAGGTCGATGAGTTCATTCGGCCGTTATCGATCAGAACCAACAGGTCGATGAGTTCATTCGGCCGTTATCGATCAGAACTAACAGGTCGATGAGTTAATTCGGCCGTTATTGATCAGAACCAAGAGGTCGATGAGTTCATTCGGCCGTTATCGATCAGAACTAACAGGTTGATGATCATTCGGCCGTTATAGATCAGAACCAACAGGTCGACGAGTTCATCCGGCCGTTTTCGATCAGAACTAACAGGTCAATGAGTTCATTCAGCCGTTATCGATCAGAACTAACAGGTCGATGAGTTCATTGAGCCGTTATCGATCAGAACCAACAGCTCGATGAGTTCATTCGGCCGTTATCGATCAGAACCAACAGGTCGATGAGTTCATTCGGCCGTTATCGATCAGAACTAACAGGTCGATGAGTTCATTCGGCCGTTATCGATCAGAACTAACAGGTCGATGAGTTCATTTGGCCGTTATCGATCAGAACTAACAGGTCGATGAGTTCATTCGGCCGTTATCGATCAGAACTAACAGGTCGATGAGTTAATTCGGCCGTTATCGATCAGAACTAACAGGTCGATGAGTTAATTCGGCCGTTATCGATCAGAACCAACAGGTCGATGAGTTCATTCGGCCGTTATCGATCAGAACCAACAGGTCGACGAGTTCATTCGGCCGTTATCGATCAGAACCAATAGGTCGATGAGTTCATTGAGCCGTTATCGATCAGAACCAACAGGTCGACGAGTTCATTTGGCCATTATTGATCAGAACTAACAGGTCAATGAGTTAATTCATCCGTTATCGATCAGAACCAACAGGTCGATGAGTGCATTCAGCCGTTATCGATCAGAACCAACAGGTCATGAGTTCATTCGGCCGTTATTGATCAGAACTCAACTTCAGGATTAGTTCGTTGCAGGGAACTCTTTCAGAACAAGATTTACCAAACGAGGAGACAGAATTTTGTCTTTGAAGTTTATGACAAAAACAATCATTCAGAAGCGGAATATGAATAACAAAAATACAAACATATAAAAATAAGATTTTGGATAAGTAATTTATTTAGGTTTTTATACGTTCTAGAATTTAAAGTGTAACTATTTTATAAATAGTTTACTTTGGAACTTGGAAGCGAGACGGATTTCGACTTATTAGCGTTGCCAGTTAGGAAACGATATCCCATGAATGACAGACGACCTAAGGGTCAGAGGTCACGGTCAGGAGAATGCTTTGTCATGCTTCAAACACATGGGCGAGCAAAGACCGCGTTTTAACTTTGACCTTGACGGGTGGCCTTGACTTTGGAGCTGGGGTGANACACTGCTGTCAGTGGCTATTTGGAAATATAAGTCACAGCTGTGGCACTTACTGAAAGGACAGGTGGATATTTTTGTTAAAATATATCCAAGTAAATGAGAAGTGACGTAAAGATTTGAAGATGAGTTGTGAATGGCATTGTGTGAGTCGTAAAGGTTTACAGTCATGTTTATTTCATGAAACATATCTTGTAAAAGAACAGTCTGGTTGTGGACATCAGGAGCTCCAAAGCTTAGGTCCACTTGCAGAGCTTTAAAAACCCACTGATGAAACGTGTTTCTAAAGTAAATATGTCATGTTTAATAAGAGTATCGTAAAGGATCCAAACTTAAGTTTCTGTAGTTGGTCTGAAAGATGACTAGCATCAGGACACGCTACCCTTAACACTGATACAATCTGGATTGACTTCAATCCTGTCATGTGTAAAAAACAATAAAACATGACAAAATAAGTTTTGAGAATTGGAAGAGATAATTACAGATGAGGATTAGGGCCACAGTGCCAAAAAAATAGGCAAATTCAGAATTTAGGAAAACAGTAGTCCCTCGCTACTTCGCGGTTTGTTTTTCACAGACTCACTCTATCACAGTTTTTCAAAGTAAAATTGGGCATGACACACAATGGCTAGTTGGATGAGCCACACAATCGGCACTGAATTTTTATTTTACATAATTTGTTTAAAATTATTTAGCAGCTGTATGCAGCCCACAGCTGTGGGAGAAGTTTCCTCCTGCAGCTGATCAGTGGATCTCTGCTCTGCATGGAGCTCAGCTGATAAGCTGTTCTACATGCAGAGCAGTGGGCGTGGCCGAGAGTGTAGCCGGAGGCAGAGATCATAAATGCTGTGTGTGGTCTTTTAGAGCATTTAGAAACTTTGTTTAGAATATTGCAGGAGTGTGGGAAGGGTTTACAACACCTTTATATTTGCAGTTTTTTTTAATTATTCGTGGGGCTTCAGGGTATGGATCCCCTGCGATAAATGAGGGACTTTGTGTGTGTGTGTGTGTCTTAATCTACATAACAGGGATTAGTGCCAAGGTAAAAGATATATAAAATATTGGTCAGAAAAGTCAGAATTGTAAAAAAAAAAAAAAAAAAAAAAACTTTTCACCACCATGTCTGTCGTCCTCTTCCGCAGATAATAGGGGCCAAGATGGTGTAGTGGCAGGGGAACCGACTTGGGACCCGAAGGACCCAGGTTCAAACCCCAGTCACGGCATAACTTGTGGTGAGTTTGAGCTAGGGCTGAACGATTTTGGAAAATAATCTAATCGCGATTTTTTTCTATAAATTGCGATTGCGATTTAAAATGCGATTATTTTTACTGGTTCTGTATTAATTCATATCACTAACGACACAACTGTTTTAAAAAAAAAATCAGATAATTAATGTGCTTTTTCACGCAGAACGTTAGCTTGCTGAGCTAGCTGCTAACCGGGCACCGTCAAAACAGACCCGGTCACATGACCAGCTCATGCTCCGTTTATCTCCCGCGGTCTCGGTGTTTCAGCCTCTAAGATCAGATACACATTTACATGGGCTAACTTACCTGAATTTATAACTTTTATGACTTCTGTCGAGCCTGAAGCAACTGTGTTGGAGCGCACGGCCTCCTCCTCCCTGCTCTGCTCCGTTTTGCTCCGCTCAGAGCTGCACGCGGCAAGAGCGGCTCACTCCCAAGTCACGTGACCAGTCAAATCGCAGCCCGTGCGATTAGTGAATCGCGTTTTAACATATCGCGAGATAATCGCAAATGCGATTAATCGTGCAGCCCTAGTTTGAGCAGCACACCTCATCCCAATTGCTCCCCGGAGCGCTTTCCATAGCTGCCCACTGCCCCACCTGGTGGTGATTGGGTTAAATGCAGAATCAAATTTCGTCTTGTATGGAAACATACACAGATGACAAAAATGTGACATTATTATTATTATAATGTAGACTGTGAAATTATTGAAGGCCTTATTTGTATCCTGTCTAAACGACTCAATGTTAAATAAGTTTTTTTTAAACCATTAATGTAAAAAGGATTAATTTAATGTGTTTAAAAGCATTAATAATCATAGTTCATGTAAAACAAAGTTACTTTTGAATAAATCTTTGATATCTTTGTATTTGTTGAAATAAAGACATTAATTTGTTGTTCATGAACAGCAGATGAAATTGATTTTTATTGGTCACACTTCAGGTTTGTGTAAAACATTGTGAACTAGTTGTACAGGTGAGATGTGCTCAGCTGAAGCTCAAACAAACCTGTTAGAGACCTGGACTCGGGTTCGGGCTGTTCATGAAAATACAAGAACCAGACTAAAGTGAGTTTGTAACAGTTTCACCAAAGCTCAGCTGAATGAGTTGAAATCCATCAAAAAACACAAAGGGAACTTTTAATAGTCTTTCATCTTTTATCAGCATCCCAAAGGAAAAAGATGATTGACATCGGGGCTCAATTATTAACTTTAAGACAACTTAAATAGATGATCAGAGCAGTAAAATGAGAACTCTTCCAAACTAAAGAAATTATGTTAAATGTGAAAATCACACATTGTGTTGAAAAGAAAAGTCTATCCTTACTGCATTTGAAGGCCTAAACACACGTGTTACTCTGATGAAACACAGGAAGATGATGCTGCACCAACAGCTGAAATAAATACAGATGAATTGGGGAGGGGGGGGTCAAAGGTTAAGGCAATGCAGTGGCATGCTCTTGGTGGAGTTGTTTCCTCACTGACTTCAAAACATTAAAAGAAAAGATTACACTCAATTAAATAAACAGCAAAAAAAGAAGATATTTTTAGGCTTTATGTTTTCACAACAGCTGACAGCAGTTTGTGGGGCTGGACCCTCCACAGCACATCGTCCAGACTTGCTGCCTGTCATTGAAACTGCAGTAGTGAACCTCATCAGCAGTATCCTCCCAGTACAGTCAGTGCAACGCTCAAGGTGGCCTCTTAAAAAAAAAAAAAAAAAAGTACAAATCAAAGGGTGACGGTCCCAGGACTGGGGGGGTGCAACATGGCTAGCACTGGGGCTAAATGAAAACAGACCCACTAAAACTTCAAATAAAATCAATTAATGACAAAAGATAGAAGTGATTAAAGACTGCGGTCCAGAGGATGGCTCACACCTGGCTCTAGTGGATGTAGGCTCTGTAGACCGCAGAGATGTCGTTGTCTGACTGGTCCAGGGCTTTAGCCCGCTTGTAAACCTGCAGAGTCACAGAAAATATCTTACTTTTCATTCTCGGTACAGTTATTCTTGTGCAAACAGAATCATCCACACTCACATTCATGTGCTGTGAGCATTAATAAACACATAAGTGATGTGAGTGGAACCAAAAGGCTCACGTTCAGTTTCATCAGTCCCAGAATCTGTCCAGCTCCTGCTTTCTGTTTGCCTGTCAGTAGTGGAGCTTCCTGCATTTTCATCCATCATTAAAGCTGCAGTCTGTAA
This sequence comes from Garcialebias charrua, assembly GCA_038048925.1. Lineage (NCBI taxonomy): Eukaryota > Metazoa > Chordata > Actinopteri > Cyprinodontiformes > Rivulidae > Garcialebias > Garcialebias charrua. The sequence continues at coordinate 11,715 of JBBPBX010002679.1, forward strand.
GTTTTCTAAAAATATATTTTTAACATATTTCTTCACTCTGTCACTATCTCCTGACAGACTGAAGTTAGACAAAGTAATCTCTGAAAAAATTTATACAGGTATTCCCCTTGCTTCTCCAGGTGGTACTAAAAGCATTTCTAAAAACCCACAGTGACCAATCGTTAACCAGCCAATAAAAACAGAGTTTTTAACCAGCCAATAAAAACAGAGCTTCTCACGCCCCTAACCCACGCCCCCGCCTGTCCCAGCCCCAGCGGCCACGCACTTTCTCGTTCAAAGTATTGCAAAACGATGCAGGACTGTTTTGTATGTGACACAAATGTATTAAATTCCCCTTCTTCATCCCTGTTCTGGACTTTTCTTTTGTTTTTTTGCCAAAAGTCAAGTGATTGCTTCCTCCTCCGCTGACTCCATGATTGAAATGAGGAAATGAATGAATTTGTCACAAACGAATTACCGTATTTGTCAGAGTATAACACGCAGTTTTTTTGCTCATTTGAATGTCCTGCGTGTTATACGCCGAAGAGTGTTATTTATGGATTTTTCCCCCATATTTTTAGACCCATTTTTGGCTCTGATATCGCCGTTTTTCATTTTGGACAAAAAATGGTGCAGTACCACTTTTGTCCACTAGGGGGGCACTTCCAGACCGTTTCTAGCTCATGTGTCCGAAAAAAGCCTCCTCTGGTCGGACTGACTCTGTCGCTGCCCGTCTCCTGCTCTGGATGTAGCTGCTGTTAGCTGTGATGTTAGCTGTTTTTTTAGCAAGATAACTCATAAACCACATCGCAGATTTTCTTAAAACTTACAGAGCATAATTTGGTGGTCATTTACAAATTATTAGCTGTATAAGACATTTGAGATAAAATTCAAATTTTTTAAATTTATTTTAGTAACGCATGCGACCTAGCCTGGTTGATACCAGACCCATGTCCTTCACTTCGCTTTGGACTAGGGTCTGGCATCTCTGCCATAGACAACGATTTCTCCTGGAGATTTTTGAATGGACCAATCAGAGAACAGGAGGCAGAGTTTTGTTAGTTTAGCCTGACGAGGTCCAGGCTATCAGATAAATTGCTCAGAAACCACTCGGTGGATATTTTTTCTGCCACCAGTGTGTAATTATATGTCTTTAATTTACTGACTGTTGGCCTAGATGAAACATTTGAGATAAAATTCGATTTTTTATCATTTATTTTCGTAGCGCACCCGAGGCTGTTTGGAAAATATCAAACCGAAACTATTTAATATCCAGCAGATTTGACCATTTCGTGAATTGATTTAGGAACTGTTAAGCTCAGGAACACTTCTGATATAACGTCAGCTATGAACTATATTTTTTCTCAGCAGAGAAATAATAGTTTTTTACCTTGTTTTATTGAAAATTCCTTCGTGGCGGCAGCCATTTTGAATGACGACGTCAGTCGACGTCGTTCAAAACTCCGCCTTCTGTTCTCTGATTGGTCCGGTCAAAACCTACCGGAGACATCCTTGTGGATGGGAGAAATGCCAGACCCAGCAGTGAAGGGAAATGAGAATTGAACGGAGCTGCGTAGGAATGGCGAGGGCCAGGCTACATGCGACCATTTGGAAGAAGTCAAACCGAAACAATTCATTATCTAGCAGATTTGACCATTTCGTGAAACAGTTAAGCTCAGGAACCCTTGTGCTATAAAGTCGGCTAAGAAATATATTTTTTAAGCGTTTATTTAGCTAAATTTAAAGAAATAAAGCCGTCCCACCCGCTCGCATGCAAATGGCAAACTACTTTTTTTAAATCCAGCAGATTTGACCATTTCGTGAAACGGTTAAGCTCAGGATCCCTTGTGCTATAAAGTCAGCTAAGAAATATATTTTTTCTCGCAAAGAAATAATTGTTTTTACCGTGTTATCTTGTAAAGTCCTTCCTGCTGGCTCGCTTCTGTGGCTGCCATTTTCAGCAGGGCAAATGAGGCGCTGACGCGTTGCGGTGACGCATAATAGATGCGTGTTATACGACGAAGCTAGCCTGGTTAAAACCAGACCCTTGTCCTTCACTTCGCTTTGTACTAGGGTCTGGGATTTCTCCCATAGACAACGATTTCTCCGGTCGATTTTTGACCGGACCAAACAGAGAACAGAAGGCGGATTACCGGACCAATCAGAGAACAGAAGGCGGAGTTTTGAACGACGTCGACTGACGTCAGTTAAAATGGCTGCCGCCACGAAGGAATTTTCATGAAAACAAGGTAAAAAACTATTATTTCTTTGCTGAGAAAAAATATATTTCTTAGCTGACGTTATATCAGAAGTGTTCCTGAGCTTAACAGTTCCTAAATCAATTCACGAAATGGTCAAATCTGCTGGATTTAAATAGTTTCGGTTTGACATTTTCCAAACAGCCTCGGGTGCGCTACGAAAATAAATGATAAAAAATCGAATTTTATCTCAAATGTTTCATCTAGGCCAACAGTCAGTAAATTAGAGCCATATAATTACACACTGGTAGCAGAAAAAATATCCACCGAGTGGTTTCTGAGCTATTTATCTGATAGCCTGGACCTCGCCAGGCTAAACTAACAAAACTCCGCCTTCTGTTCTCTGATTGGTCCGGTCAAAAATCGACCGGAGAAATCGTTTTCTATGGGAGAAATCCCAGACCCTAGTCCAAAGCGAAGTGAAGGACAAGGGTCTGGTTTTAACCAGGCTACGACGAAGCGTGATATTTACGGATTTTTCCAATTTATTGGCAATAATTGGACAAAGCGTGTTATACACAGGAGCGTGTTATAATCCGACGAATACGGTAAACTCTGGTTCAACGTGGCTGCGCGAGGCTCTGCTGATTTATTGGTGTTCTGGTGTGCTGGACCAGCGCTCCATGTTTTTATTTTATTTTTTAGAACGTTTTATTAACATATAAACACAGAATATCGCAACGGCTGCGACAGGACATGCAGTGGAGGCGGAGCTAAGGAGGCTGAGCTGAATTTCAGCGAGAGCAAGGGGGAGCAGAGCCATATATGGCTCTGAGGGGGAGGGACCAGAAACGTGTCTCTGTTCAAAATTTTACTAAGTTCCAGCGTGTTCAAAAAACTACAGACTGCAGCTTTAACAGATGGTGCCATAGGGAACAGGTGTGTTGGACTTTAAATACTTCTGGATGCTTGCCTTTTTCTACCATCTGATCAACCTGTGGTTGCACTGTAAGACCTCAGTGCTGCATCTGATACAATTCATCACAATATTCTACTTCAGAGACTTGAATATGATGGTGAAATGACAGAAACCGCTCTAAAATGGTTTAAATCATATCCATCTGATGGATCCCAGTTTGTAAATGTAAATAATACATGTTCTTCTACACCAACGTTGGTCATGGAGTTCCTCAGGGTTCCGACCTTAGACCAATACTCTTTACTTTATATCAGTCAGAGATTCTTTATTGTCATTCGTACCACATGTGGTACATGTGATGGAACAAAATTATGTACACAGGGTCCCGGTTACATCCAACAATATAATGTAAGAGAAGAACAGTAATAACATCTAAATGGTAAATGGAGCTTACTTATATAGCGCCTTCCAGCCCCCTGTGAGGGGACCCAAAGCGCTTTACAGCACCAGCCATCCACCCATTCATACACACATTCATACACCGGTAGCGGTAGTCTGCCATGCAAGGCGACAGCCAGTCCTACCGAAGCAACTCGGGGTTAAGTGTCTTGCCCAGGGACACGACACATGGTGTAGGAAATTGGGATTCGAACCTCCAACCTTCCAATCGGGGGACGACTGCCATTATCACTACACCATCTCGTCTCCATAATCTATATAATATCTAAGATATTGTGGCAGGATGCCCTGCGGGCATTGAATGCACCACACAAGTGCAGGGAGGTGATTGGTGGGTCTGGGGCTGGCTTCCTGTATAAAAAAGGGCCAGCCTCCAGAGTTGACACACGTCATCCGCCTTCCGAGGTAGACCTCGCGTCTGCTGGCTGTGTCACGCGCTAGCGTTGTGCGCTTGGGGTCGCGATGATCTATTGTTCTCATGACCACCGTTACAAGCTTCTTGTTTCCCTCTCTTGCTAGAGGTGAAACTTGGTGTCCCTGCTGTTTGTCCTTGGCATCTTTCTGCCTGCCGTTTGTCCTGGGTGTTTGTTTACTGCTGTCCCGACTGGTTTCTGCCTCCACCTGGGTCGTCCATCGACTGCCAACTGGTCCTGTGTTGGTGCCCGCTGTCTGGACGGCGTGGGGCGGGCTGCGTCACGCGTCCTGCGGGCTGAACTGGGCCGACTGATGTCCAGCTCAACTAAATGAACGGGCGTCGGCTGGAGTGGCGTCTCTTCCGGACGACAGATCCTACCAGGGTGGACTCTGAACTGTCATGTGACAGTTACCGAATCCCTCCAGGCGGGGACAGTACTCCTGGTTTGGTGTAGGAAGTGTGTGTGTGTCTGTGTGTGTGTGGTTTTCCTGTTTTATCCGTACTGAAATGAATTGCACTTTTATGGAATTGAGATAGAATTGCCTTTTTAAAACTGTGAATATTTTAAATTTAGGATTTTATTTAATTAAACAAACAATTGTGCAATTTAACTGGTGTCAGCGTGTGAACGTGTCTCAAGCCTCCTCTGCAAACGGGCCTGCATGCTTTTAAAGGTAACTTTTTAGGTACAACCATTTTAACCAATTTTATTTATTTAAAATAGTATTTTTAAAACTTCAGTACCCAATTTTAACCACACCCGACCTGGCTACAATATGAACTAAGAAAAACATTAACTAAAAATACACTAAACACTAAGCATAAAAGCATTACTTCGAACAGCAGCACGAACATGAGTCTGTGTGAGGAGATGAACACAGCAACATGATGTGATATTTCACAGTGATTATTCTGATTAGATATTCATGAATCTGACAGCCTCAGGGTAGAAGCTGTTCCTCAGTCTAGTGGTTTTACACTTAATGCTCCTCAACCTCCTACTTGAGGGGAGTGGGGCAAAAGGTGTGTGTGCTGGGTGAGTGTGGTCGTTCATGATGCAGGTGGCTCTCTTCCTGCATCTGGAGGTGTAGATTAGGGCTGGGCCATATCATATCGTTACCGGTAATACCGGTATAAAAAGCTTGCCCGGGCAAAAAAGTTATATCATGATATGCTAATTTCATGACGTAATACGTCAGGGCGCCTCGCCCCCTTACCCGAGCGCTTCAAACAACTGCGCACCTCCCCTCCACAGTCTGTACTGGTGTAAAACGCTAATTAGTTACTGCTAAAATGTTAAAAACAACGCGAGTCTGCTTCTCTCCCCCCTGCTCTGCAGGCACAGACAGCTCCAATGTCCCCCCTCCCCCCGCTCCGCCATGAGCAGCCGCGGTGCTGCGTGTCTTTTGTTGCGTGTCCCCGCTGTAAACTGTGTTACAAACACGCGCGGCTCCACAGTCGTTCCATCAGAGACAGATCAGTTAAAAAAAATAAATCAGGAATGGCACGTTCCTGCAGGAACAGATGAAGCTGAAGCACAAACAAGTTTCAGGGTCAGCTGATCAACTTGTAGAAGTTACAGCTCATTTAAAGGCAACATATAATTTGTTGTACGTTTCATTTATGCTCAAAAAATCTTAAGCTTCATTTTATTTAGGCTAGTTGTTTTAGGAAACTACACCTGCACTTTAAAAATGATCTGTTATTTAGATTGAAAAAGTCTGCACAAAATATAGATAAAAAAAAACCACCACAAAAACTAAAGTGCAGGTGTAGTTTTACTTGGAGACTAAATACCTTACTAAATAAAGTAATTTCAGTAAAATTACCCCTTGTTGTTTTTTAAAAATTTTATATAATACTGCAAAGCAACATGTTCAAGTAAATTTTGTCAAATAAATACATTAGATTTTTTTGGGGGGGTTATATCACGAAATGTATCGTTATCGTGATAATACTCTGAAATATTACAATATAATTTTTGAGCCATATCGCCCACCCCTAGTGTAGATGTCTGTGATGGTGGGGAGACTGACTCCAACATCTTCTGTACAACCTTCACCACTCTCTGCAGAGCTTTTCTTTCTGCAGCTGTGCAGCCTCCATGCCACACGATGCTGGAGCACAGGATGCTCTCCACTGCACACCTGTAGAAGGAGGTGAGGACTAAGCTTCTCAGACAAGCTCGTCTCAGCCGTCTGAGGAAGTATCTAGCCGTTTTTGCATTGGCCAGCCCTCCCCGGCTCTCCCCGGCTCCACCCTGCTTCTAACCCGGGTTCGGCGTGTTCGCATTTTCCTTTTCCGCCCGGGATCAGCCCTCGTTTTGGAACCATCTCCACCGTGGTTCTGATCGGGCCGGCCCCACGGACCCAGTTTGACGTCATGTACTGCTCACATTTGATTCGTTGTTTGCAGCAGGGGCGGGACTCATTCAAACAACACTCAGCGCGAGCTGATTTCATTAATATTTAACTACAGAAACCCCTAAAATAATTGTTAGCTGAATTAGTGTTTCTGAGTTAAATTTTTGTTAATGACTGATTACAATTCAGCTTATGTTAGGACGTAAATAACACGAAGCGCGCACCCATAGCCTACAGAGCATTTCCGCCTTTCTATAAAGTTCTATAAAATATAACTAATATTCTCTAACTCTTGCGCGTAGCCAGGGTTTTAAAATATAACTGATAATCTCTAAATCCTGCGCGCGCCAGAATTTTACAGGCGGCAAATCCTTCATAAGAAAGGTTGACTCCAAAAAAACTAATAAGCCGCTGTGGCGTAAAGGGATAAGCACTTGGCTTTAAGCACACGTTTTATCTTGACCCGTAGGCTACGAGTTCGAATCTCAGCTGGGTCAAGTTATTTTATGTTTGTCTTTTATTGGAGAAAATAAAAAGTAGTTACTAAAAAGAAGTAGTAACTACTTCTTTTTATTTTCTCCAATAAAAGACAAACATAAAATAACTTGACCCAGCTGAGATTCGAACTCGTAGCCTACGGGTCAAGATAAAACGTGTGCTTAAAGCCAAGTGCTTATCCCTTTACGCCACGGCGGCTTATTAGTTTTTTTGGAGTCAACCTTTCCTATGAAGGATTTGCCGCCTGTAAAATTCTGGCGCGCGCAGGATTTAGAGATTATCAGTTATATTTTAAAACCCTGGCTACGCGCAAGAGTTAGAGAATATTAGTTATATTTTATAGAACTTTATAGAAAGGCGGAAATGCTCTGTAGGCTATGGGTGCGCGCTTCGTGTTATTTACGTCCTAACATAAGCTGAATTGTAATCAGTCATTAACAAAAATTTAACTCAGAAACACTAATATATATACACTGTATTCAGCTAACAAACATTTTTTAGCGGCGTGTCCGCTCTTAAAAGAACACTCCACCCACGTCAAGTGAACACTCCACCCACGTCAAGTGAACACCCCACCCACTTCAAGGCTTGCTCTCTACATAATGCGTAATGAACGCGGGCGGGCCAGTTCGGGCTATGGGCAAACCGGGGGCGGCCCGGGCCATTGAGGGCTGGCCAATGCGAAAACGGCTTACGATGACCTTTCTTGATCAGGCTGGTGGTGTTGTTGCTCCAGCTGAGGTTATCATTCAAGTGTACACCCAAGTATTTGTAGCTGGAGACCACTTCTACTGCAGATCCTCTTATGTTCAGTGGGGTGTGTTTGTTCCTTCTGAAGTCCACAATCATCTCCTTTGTCTTCTTCACATTGATGTGAAGGTTATTCTCTTTGCACCAGCTCTCCAGGTGTTCCACCTCCTGCCTGTAGCTAGACCAGGGTATATGCAGGAATAATGAAGTTAATTTCAATACCTTTTCAAGACTTTTTAAAGACCTTCCAAAATAAATTCAAGACCTTATCGTCACTTTGTTTTATTAAGCAACAAATCTTTGATTTACAAAACTGCTGTTGTTTTCAATTAAATCCGTGAATCTCAAACCTACAACAGAACTGAGATACAGTGGAAAGAAAAAAGTTCAAAAGAAGAAACTGAACCACGACTAGGTTTAAGAAAATATAGCTTAGGTTACAACAAGACTCGTAGCTATTTTAAAGTAACTTGGTTGAACAATGGCGAACAAGAAATAAACACGGTTATTCTCTGTGACAGGCCTCAGCCATTCTTGAAAATCAGGCATCTCCAACCAGGAGTCCGAAAACTTGCATTTACCCATTGTTCTCACGGTCTCGCGGCAACTTACTCAAACACACAGACTCAACTTGGAGATAAAGCAGCCGTGCATGCGCACAAGATAGGCCTAGCCGTAAAGGCTGTTGTAACCTGACACCCTAAATTTGTGCGAAGCAGTTTCCGAATCCTCCGCGGTGAGGAAAACAAATATTAGTCATACATACTTTTTTCTGTCAAATTATTTAAAGCTAGAACAGCAAAAAAAATAATACCTCATCAAATCGCTTTCAAGACTTTTTAATACTTTTCAAGACCCTTAATTTTCCCAAAATTGATTTATCAACTTTTAATAACTTTCAAGACCCTGCATATACTCTGTAGACTCATCATTGTTTGTGATGCATCCCACCACAGCTGTATCATCTGCAAACTTTACTATATGACAGCCTGGATGGGTAGCTGCACAATTATACATGAGCAGAGTGAACAGGAGAGGGCTCAACACACATCCTTGAGGAGAGCCAGTGCTGAGTGATATGGTGCATATGTAGCATTGGTACTCTTAATACCAGCAACCAGCTCTATTCTAGTCCTTCTCAGCTCCTCTGGGTTTCAAGACCTGAAGGCAGTGCTCCTGGCTGCTAGCCGGGTGCGAGCCTCTGCATTCATATACGCTTCCATTAGGTAAAGTTATCAAACAGCATGTGATAAATTTTCATTGTTATGCTGATGATACACAATTATATATGAATCCAATCAGTTACTTGGACTACAAGCATGTTTTAAAGACATAAAAACCTGGATGACCCTAAATTTTCTGCTTTTGAACACAGACAAGACTGAGGTTTTAGTTTTAGGACCTGAGCATCTTAGGAATTAATTTTTCAGTCTTTCACCCTCCTTGGATGGCAATCTGACCTCCAGTTCTAATGTTAAAAATCTTGGTGTTATTTTTGATCAGGACATGTCTTTTGTCCCCCACATTAGAAACGTTACTAGAACTGCGTAATATCATTAAAATTAGAAACATCTTATCTAAAGATGATGCAGAAAAACTGGTTCATGCATTTAGGATGGACTATTGCAGTGGTTTGTTATCTTAACCTTAAAGTGAAACTAAACCCAAATTTAACTTTTTTTAGCTGATAAACTCCCTAGAATGTGTTTCAGAGCAGTATTTCTGTGTTAATTTTCATGAAATTGTTTGTATTAGTTTAAATCGGCAATATTTGGTCTAAAAGCGTGTTTAGGTAGTCCTATGGGTTGAACAGAGGTTATTGCACCCTAATTTCCTTATTTGTCTACGATTCGCACAGTGACGTATTTTCGCAAGCTTTCGTCACGGACGTGGTTCAAGCAGAGCCAATCCCCTGCGGAGATGACACGGTCCTCCCTCCAGTGCATACCTTATATGGAGTGCTACATTTCACTCCTGAAAAGCTCTGCAACAAAGCATATTATAGTTTTCGGAATGGCACTAGTCATTTGTGTATTGTAACTTATTTATTTTAGGAACGTTTTTCACTTCTTCGAAACTGTCTGATTGTATATGTTTTAATACGGTGCGTTAGAGGAGCAGGGCATGAAAGCTGAGTTGGCTCAGTGGTGTAGACACTGGTTTTGAATACGGGAGACCCGAGTCCGATCCCCGGTCACGGAGTACTCTTTTTAAAAAAATTTTTTTAAGCCTTTTGTTTTGGATAGGTCAGATGGAATAGATAAATACATCTATAGTACATGTTTATTCTTTGTTGTTACTTGGTTTATGTTGTTGGCTACAGTTCTAGTTTGTTGTAGGTTGTTGCTGGAGGAGGCGTGGACGCAGGAAACCCCCCCACCTCCTCCCCTCCTTTATGCGGTGCCTCTACTGTCTATCGGAACGCCCATTTTGGTGAAGATTTTGAATTTGAACTTGGGGAGGAGTTAAAGACCCAGAGCCCGTTTAGTTTCACTTTAAAGGAATGGAAATGTTTGTAAAACCTCCATTTAGAACTAGTCTGAAGGAGCTGTGTTGTAATTCAGGGAACATTGTGGAATTGGCTTGATATCACCATAAAATTTCTAAAACAATTTATATGCTTAAAAAGATGATTAAGTTCAAATTGTTGGGAAAGTATGATACCATGTGAAGGATATCTTATATTTTTTGTTTTAACTTTGGAGATTGTTCAATCCTAAATTGTTGTTTGTTTGTAGTTATTTAATTTTTTAAACAAGGGCCAGATAAAATAATTTTCTTCTTCTTTCTGCATCCTTTTCATTCAGTATTTTTATTTTTAAGGGATTTGTTGTTGTTTTTTTTCTTCTTTTGTTTAGTTGAAATGAATGAATGAATGAATCTAGGTGTCCAAAACTTATTTTAAAAAGTCTCGAGTTGATTATCTGTCGCTCCTACAGCACATCTCACTACTGTCCTGCTGTCCTCATACATGTCCTGCTGTCCTAATACATGTCCCGCTGTCCTCATAAATCTCCTGTACCAGTCTAACATACTTTTCTGCTACTCCAGATTTCCTCATGCAATACCACACCTCCTCCCTCGGCACCCTGTCATATGCTTTTTCTAAATCCACAAAGACAATGCAGTTCTTTCTGACCCTCTCTGTACTTCTCTATCAACATCCTCAAAGCAAAGATGGCATCTGTAGTGCTCTTTCTTGGCATGAAACCATACAGATAGGTCACCTCTCGTCTAAGTCTTGCTTCCACAACTCTCTCCCAGATCTTCATCGTGTGGCTCATCAACTTAATTCCCCTGTAGTTGCTACAACTCTGTACATCACCCTTGTTCTTAAAAATGGGAACCAGCACACTTCTTCTCCATTCTTCAGGCATTTTCTCACCCTCAAATATTCCATTAAATATTTGAGTCAAAAACCTCACTGCCATCTCTCCAAGACATTTCCAAACCTCCACTGGTATGTCATCAGGTCCTACTGCCTTCCCCTTCTTCATTCTTTTCAGAGCTTTTTGGACTTCACCCTCACTAATCTTTCACACTTCCTGGTTCACAGTTTCTATGACCTCCACTCTTCTTTCTCTTTCATTCTCTTCATTCATTAGCTCCTCAAAGTACTCCTTCCATCTTCCCGTCGCATTCTCCTCACTTGTTAGAACTAGGGCTGAACGATTTTGGAAAATAATCTAATTGCGATTTTTTTTCTATAAATTACGATTGCGATTTAAAATGCGATTATTTTTTTAATACCTTCTCAAGTATTTTTCAACAAACAGAAGCAATAAATCAATCTGTTTTATAATAAACAATGTCAGATTTATTTAAAGCAGAGATTAAATAAAGCAAGCAAATGTATGACTTTTCTTTTCACCATTTCTATTTTTTCTTGTTTCATAAACACAATAGTAAACATGTTAATTGAACTTCCCAACTACTGTCCGAATTTCACATGACAGTTAATAAATAAATATAAAAAAATTAGATATACATTTTTTTAACTTACTGCTTTCCAGCTAGTAACATCATCAAAAATAAAGTGCAAAAAACAAAGAGAATCTGCTTTAACCAACTCGTTCTGGGAATTCAAACTCAGTGAACACAAAATAAACTAGTATCTGTTCTTATTAAATATTTTAGATGTAAAGTTAAAAATAAAAACCTCTTGGAACAATAATGTAAACCTAGTCCGTCAGTAACAGCAGGATGCAGACCCTTGTGAACAGACTCCCAACACCTCAAAATCCTGCCAGGTTATTATAAGGGAGCGTGCATAACGATCACCTGACAGCACCTGAGAAATGGCTTTGAGCTGCTCTAACACTTCATTTCTTTGGATCCCCATCTTGTTGGACATTCAGTGACAAGGCTGTGTTCAGAAAGTTTGAGCTCCCTCTTCAGTCATTGCTGCCTTCTTCTTTCAACTGTGGGAGAGACACTCTGTCATGTCCTGTAATACAAAATAAAATAAATAAATACACACATTCACATCCTCACCTCTCACTCGTGCAAAAATTGAGGACCAGAAAAATCTTCTCACGTTGTTAGTTAAAAACAATGTACAGGTTTTAGCTTTTCCCAGTTTGTCAACGTTAAGTGAATGCAAAACGTGATGACTAAATAGCTTCACATTACTGAACATAATAATTAACATTTTATTTAAAACAGACAATAAAAAGGATAGTATAATAGTTGTGACATCACGACCAGGTTTGGTAATAGGTACACGTAATGAGAAAGTGCATCACCTCATCTAAATAGCTATGCTAAAGCTAAAATAACAACATTAAACACCGCTTTAAAAAAAAAAACAGCTTGCGCAAAACGTGCGTGTTACTGGTTCTGTATTAATTCATATCACTAACGACAAAACTGTTTTTTTTAAATCAGATAATGAATGCGCTTTTTCACGCAGAACGTTAGCTTGCCGAGCTAGCTGCTAACAGGGCAGCGTCAACAACAAGCCCGGTCACATGACCAGCTCACGCTCTGTTTATCTTCCGCGGTCTCATCAGATACACTTTTGGACATGGACTAACTTACCTGAATTTTTAACTTTTATGACTTCTGTCGAGCCTGTGTTAAGAGCGTGCGGTGTTGACGTCTCCCCCTCCCTGCCTGCTCGGTTGCTCGGCTCACTCCCAAGTCACGTGACCAGTCAAATCGCAGCCCGTGCGATTAGTGAATCGCGTTTTAACATATCGCGAGATAATCGCAAATGCGATCAATCGTGCAGCTCTAGTAAGAACATTACCATTCCTATCTTTAACAAGCCTAACCTGCTGCACATCCTTTCCAGCTTGATCCTTCAGTCTTGCCAATCGGTACAAGTCCATCTCACCCTCTAATGTCCAGCCTTCCATACAACTCATCATACACCTTCCACTTTGCCTTAGCTACCTCCCTCTTTGTCCCATCTCCTAATGTCTCCTCTCTTCAGTCCTCTCACTGTCATATTTCTTCTTGGCCAATCTCTTTCTTTGAATGGCGTCCTGCACTTCACTATTCCACCACCAGGTTTCCTTATCATCCATTCTCTGTCCAGATGACACACCAAGTACCTTCCTACCTGTCTCTCTAATTACTGTTGCTGTAGTAGCCCAGTCACTTGGAAGCTCTTTCTTACCACCCAGAGCCTTTAACAGCTCGTCTCTGAATTTCTCACAACATTCTTCCTTCTTTAGCTTCCACCATTTGGTCTTCTTCTCTGATTTTACTCTTTTTCTCTTCTTTGCAACAACTCAACACACAACCATCCGATGCTGTCTAGCCACGCTCTCCCCTGCCACAACCTTACAGTCTCCAATCTCCCTCAGGTTTCCTCTTCTACACAGAATGTAGTCGACCTGTGTACTCCTTCCTCCACTCTTATAGGTCACTCTAGGTTCCTCCTTTTGGAAATAGGTGCCGACTACAGCCATTTCCATTCTCTTGGCAAAATCCACCACCATCTGTCCTTCCTAGTTTCTTTACTTGACACCAAACCTACCCATCACTTCCTCATCCTCTGTTTCCTTCACCAACAGGTCCATTCAGGTCTGCTCCAATCACCACTCTTTCCTCCCTGGGAATACTCTCCATCACTTCATCCAGATCTTTCCAAAATTTATCTTTCTCCTTCACATCACATCCAACCTGTGGAGCATAACCACTGACTATGTTTAGCATCAGACCTTCTACTTCTACCTTCAGACACATCACCCTATCTGACACTCTCTTCACCTCTACAACATTCTTTGAAAACTCCTCCTTCAGGACCACCCCTACTCCATTTCTCTTTCTATCCACACCATGGTATAACAGCTTGAACCCTGCTCCAATGCTGTGAGCCTTGCTGTCCTTCCACTTGGTCTCTTGGACACATAAAACATCTACCTTTCTTCTCTGCATCATGTCAGTCAGCTCTCTACCTTTGCCTGTCATTGTCCCCACATTTAGAGTTGCAACCCTCAGTCCTGCATTCTCTATTTTCCTCTACTCCCTCTGTCTCCTGACAAGTTTCCCTCCTCGTGGTCTTAGACTAACAGTAGTACAATTTGGTGGCCGTTGTTCACATGGGCCTAGACTGAACCAGTATGGTTTCGCTTTAATGAACTCGCATTTTAGTTTTGGCAAAAGTGTTTTACGTCGAATGCCCATCATAACACTACCTTCACCATTTACCCAAGCTTGGGACCAGCACGAGAGATAAACAAGAGATACACTGGCTTGGGCTCACTAGTGGCTGGTTTTGAAGCCACCTTGAAGCCTCCTTTGATTTTACTTATGTCAAACACTTGATTTGAAACATGACTGTAATGCAAAGATTAATCTTCTATTTAAAGGGACCAACAAATAATTATTTAGCTTATCTTTGTTAAATAAATAATTTATTTTTACTATTTTTGTTTACTCGACCACTTCCTGAAAGCATGTAAATATATTTTATGACAGTTGCTTTTCACAAGAAATAAAACTTTCAATGAGATGTAAGAAGACCAGGTCTGTAACTGGACACAGGCCATTGTTTAGGACGTTCCTTGGTTTTAGTTCACCAGGGGGAAAAACAAAAAACAAAGTTGAATGCTGGTTGCTTCTGCTACAGATAGGTTTCCTGTCTCAGTTACAAAGTTTAGCAGAGATGTAAACAGAACAAAGACACCAAAAACTGCCAGCCACGAATCATTCATTGACCCCCAACATTGGAACTGGGATTGTTTGGACCAACTGTATGTACAGTTACACCTCTTTGCAAAACAACAAACTGTGGTTAATGTAGAAAAGTTCAAGAGTCACATTTTCCTCTGCACTCTTTGCAATATTTTCTCGCATATGGAAAATATTATTTACTGTATTTTAAAAATTTCAAGAATAACTAAAATTAAGAGTTGTACCTCATTGGCAGCTGCAGCCATTGGGGTTGGATGGTTGGCCATGTCACCCATGGAGATGGCTAGCCTCAGGTCCTTCTGAATGTGTTTCAAATAGTAGTCTGGTTTAAAGTTGCCCTGCAAAATATCTGACAGAAACAGAAGAAAAGCTCAACACCCTATCTTCAAATGTAAAGGGCAGCAGACTTCAGGGTTAGCCAACTACCGTAGACTAAAACATTCATCAATGATAGTTTGTTTTTCTTGGTTTAACTTCTTTTATGGGTTTTGATCTGTTGAAAACTGTACAATTTAAATCCTAAGCAGACAAGTTTTACATCCTGATTGTGCGCAGCCCACCTCAGTCAGTCTTTTAAACTTCTCAAAGGCAGGCGTCCTGCAACCACAATGCTTATCAACTGTTACGACCGGTGAAGATCAAAACACATTTGAAGGACGCAGGACATAAGAAAAAGGTTTAACAGAATTTTTATTAACTAAACTAAAGTCCGGTCAAGGATGAAGTCATCTGCAGCAGCTCCCTCTGGTCAGGAACCACCACCGGCTTCCCCAGGCATCCCACGTCACAAATAAAAGAAACAAAGTAGCAACTGAGAGCTGGGTTGGGGTAAAGCGGCCAAAATCAAAATAAGGCTGCCCAACAGAGCCAACTCCTATAGAGCCGTTGAACCCTGTTGGACAGCGGGCTAACTGCACCAAAACTCTAGGCCTAATAGAAGGAACTAAAGCGAAAACAGGACTACCAGCTTTACCCAACCAGAAAGTGATGAAAGTAAATAAGAGGGAAAAAACAACTGTTGTCCTATGGACAGACACAAACCTCTTACAGTTTCAAACTTAACACACTTGAGCCTCAGGGCTCAAGTCCACACCTCTCAGGTTACCTTGAGGTCACAAAACAGAACACTGTCAGTGTTCCTAACTCACTATCTAAAGAGTCCTTATGAGCACACCGTGCTCCAAAACACAACTCCCACAGGAGCACACCACAGCCAAAACTCTAGATTAACTAGAGCTCACACGACTCTACAAGGAGTCCACAAGAACACTCAGGTGCTCCAACAAACACACACTCCAACAGGAGCGAGCAAACAAACAAACTCTAGATTAACTAGAGCTCACAAACAGCCAGGGAGGGTGGAGAAACTCCCTGCACTACAAGCTTTTCAATAAACTTGGTTACCTTCCAAAAAGGCTCTCAAGTTGCTCCAACAAGCTCCTGCTTGCATCCACCAACCTTAGTTGGCCATCTCAAAACCTCCACACTGTTCAGGCTTTTGCCCTCAGCTTATAAAAGGGAGAGCCAGCAGGTGTTTGCAGCTCAGCCAATCAAGCCTGATCAGCTGAGTAAAAAAAAGTGCAGCAGGAGGCTGCAGACTTCAGGTGACCTAAACTGAGGTTTAAACTTTTTTTTTTCATTTAATCCCTTCAGGATACATAACACTCCCACCGCTAAATGTTTTGTATGGGGTGATGTCGATGTGAGGTAAAAACATCGTACATGACCCATACAAAAACAGTGAGGTCACATGTAGCGGTGCTTATCATTCAAACAGACTAAAAACCTCGTTAAAAACTAGTCTGTCAAACCGCTACCAAACTCTCTACAGTCACTCAAAAAGTTTTAAAACCAAAACGACGTCTTGGGTCTGGTTTTACCCTAAAAAGCTTTTGCTTATCAGACCCCAAACAAATACTAACACCATGGTTAATGGTGCCAGTGTGAGACTGGATGCTTCTCACGACAGCCAAGGGAAATCTGTCCTCCTCATTTCCTGCACTGGACAGCACCCCCGTGTCAGTTACAACAGCTCTGCCATCAGTCGCACTGTAAACACAGCAGAGACAGTTAAAAAACACACATTCAACATATGGTTGCAGCACCCCACACCTTACAGACAGTAAGTATGCATTTTCTGCTGTACTTTTAATCAACGGTCCCATATTGTCCATCAGTACTCTTCATTTTTCTCCACGGTGGCTGGATTCTCCACGGTGGCTGGAACAAGACAAGAAAGAGCAGGAGGACTTGTTGCGTGATTATTCACTTCTTCAGAGATCTTCAGGTCCTCACTTGACTGAACTAGGAGCAGTTCAGTGTCAAACAACAGTGTAAAACTGTCACTGAGATCGTTGTCATCTTCTCCCTGAAGATGTGGTGAGGATAGCAACAGTTTCACCTCCTCCACTGGAATCTGCTCTGCTTCACAGTTCACCATTAAGCTGTCGCTTAAATCAACCTTGTCCTCTTCTTGTTGTCGTTCCTCCGGTTGACAGTCTTGAGGCGTCTCCTTCTGTGGAGTTTCCAGAGGCGCCACCGGATGACAGGCAGGGGGACAGGAACGTTGATTTGTCAGCCTCAACGCTCTCATCTCCTTCAGCAGCTCCAGTCTTTTTTGTTCCCACAGACGCTTCTTCTCCTGCAAAGCAGCTTGACGTCTTTGTCGTTCAATTTCCTGTTCTTTTATGAACGATTGATGTTTGAGTTGTAGTAGCTCTTTTTCTCTCATTATTTTATCTTCAAGTTCCTTTTGTCTGGAAGCATCCTCTTTTCTCAGACGCTCTTGTTCATCAATCTCAGGAAATATCCCAAGCTGGACCAATTCACACAACAGTTCATCATTAGCAAATTTTCTAACATCAATGTTAAAATGATCTGCTACGCTCAGCTTTTGTACTTTTGTGCAGTCTGCAAAGACTTGCACAGTGGGTTGATCAAGGAATTTCTTTAAATTAAATGCCATGATGCAGACAAACAGTTTTAAGCTGTACCCTTCTTCAAAAGACTTTCACTGTAAACAACAGCAAAAATCCCAGGTGCATTTGAACGTAGCACAATCCAAAAACACACAGCTGACAGCCTAATCAGCAACTAGAAGCTGGTCCTGTCAGCTCCAGAGAGAGTGCAAACTACGGCACACAGCTGTCAAAACACACCAAATGTAAAAAGGAGCAGCTAATTCTATTAACTGCTGTCCAAAAACACTTAGCTTCAAAAAACTTCACAACACTAAGCACAATAAGCACAATGTCTGCTCAAAACCAGACTCTCACAAACATGCACAGCAGGTGCTCAGCAAACATGAGCTGTCTAAAAACTTAAGTGCTTCACAGAAACACTCCAACAAGTTTGTCCTGTGCAGACAAACACACGAGCAGACAACTCAAAAAACATAGCACCTTACAAACGAGCCCCCAATACTAATTCAGATCCCGGACGAGCCATCCAATAAATATGTTACGACCGGTGAAGATCAAAACCCATTTGAAGGACGTAGGACACAAGAAAAAGGTTTAACAGAATTTTTATTAACTAAACTAAAGTCCGGTCAAGGATGAAGTCATCTGCAGCAGCTCCCTCTGGTCAGGAACCACCACCGGCTTCCCCAGGCATCCCACGTCACAAATAAAAGAAACAAAGTAGCAACTGAGAGCTGGGTTGGGGTAAAGCGGCCAAAATCAAAATAAGGCTGCCCAACAGAGCCAACTCCTATAGAGCCGTTGAACCCTGTTGGACAGCGGACTAACTACACCAAAACTCTAGGCCTAATAGAAGGAACTAAAGCGAAAACAGGACTACCAGCTTTACCCAACCAGAAAGTGATGAAAGTAAATACAGGGTATATGCAGAAATTCCAGAGTTGAATTTAATACCTTTTAATACCTTTTTAATACCATCAAAATATTTTTTAATACCATCACGGCACCGAGCTGTAACCGTAGCGGCAACCTGTTGTACTTCAGTTTAGAGAAACTAATTGTAAAGTGATAAGATTACTGTCATTTTCTTCCTAAACTTTGGTAGTAAATGTAGTTTTATAACAATTACTGGATACAACAATTTGCTTCTTGCCTCAATAAAAGCACTGACCTACTTGTTAAATCTAACCCAAGAGAAAAAGTTTAATTGTTCCCACACATAACATATCTCTAATGGCAAACAAAAACTGTAAACTTGAAAACAGAACAGTTTAGTTAAAATAATTCAACACTGAACACATGCATAATTCAAAAAGAGAGGTAGAAAAACAGTAACTACTGTATTTTTCATCCTGTAAGTTGCAGTTTTTTGCATAATTTACATGCCTTGCAACTTATAGGACGAAGTGACATATTTATAGATTTTTTTTCCCATATTTATAAACCATTTGACTGAAATATGACCGTTTCCATTCATTCTGACTGGAAAAAAAAAAAACAGTTCATATCATCTATTGTAGTAATAGTTTTATGGCATGCTGTTGTATCATGTAATAGAAAAACGTGCCTATAATGACAAATTTAAAAAAGTTCAAGACAAAAACAACTGGACTTTATTTATTATACTATTTATTATACTATTATACAATAATTTATTGTTTTTTTATTGCACTTTTTAGAATTCACCATGTCCTGGATGACTGAGAATCTTCACTAGCTATTAATGACTCAATCGGCCTGCCATACTCTCCCCACCTCTCTGCTTGAACCTTCAATCCAGCAGCAAGCTGCACCACGGTGGCAAAATGCAGCTGCATTTATTAAGAAAATGACAGACAGAAAAACACCTCTGCTATAATTTCGAGCTAAAAAATAATTGTTTAGGTAATTTTCTTGTTAAATGTCGGCGAAACGAGCCGCGCTCCTTTTTCCTGTTTCTCACCGCTGAGCGATCACGGAGCACACAGGCACTGAGGCAGCGACACTTTTTTTTTTTTTAAATAAAGCCGATTGAACCATTTAAGTACATTTATTAAGAAAACGTTAGACTGAGACACCCCCTTTGCTATAATTTCGAGCTAACAAACAATTGTTTAGGTACATTTCTTGTTAAATGTCGGAGGATAAAGCCGTGATCCTTTCCTGTTTCTTTTTACAGACGTGATCAGTCTCGGTCAGCTGTAGCAGGTGCGCGCGCACACTGACTGACGATATGACGTCTTTGTTTTAGCTAAGGTCCTACTTGGAACATAAAATTAGAAAAGATAAATAAATTCACAGACCTTTTTTTAGACGATAGAACAAGAAAAATATAGTTGTGTAGGTTTAAAAAATTTAATACCTCGTCAGATGACGTTTATTACTTTTTAATACTTTTTAATGGCCTTAATTTGTGTTAATTTCATTTACTACCTTTTAATACCTTTTACAACCCCGCGGATACCCTGAAATAAGAGTGGAAAAAACAACTGTTGTCCTATGGACAGACACAAACCTCTTACAGTTTCAAACTTAACACACTTGAGCCTCAGGGCTCAAGTCCACACCTCTCAGGTTACCTTGAGGTCACAAAACAGAACACTGTCAGTGTTCCTAACTCACTATCTAAAGAGTCCTTATGAGCACACCGTGCTCCAAAACACAACTCCCACAGGAGCACACCACAGCCAAAACTCTAGATTAACTAGAGCTCACACGACTCTACAAGGAGTCCACAAGAACACTCAGGTGCTCCAACAAACACACACTCCAACAGGAGCGAGCAAACAAACAAACTCTAGATTAACTAGAGCTCACAAACAGCCAGGGAGGGTGGAGAAACTCCCTGCACTACAAGCTTTTCAATAAACTTGGTTACCTTCCAAAAAGGCTCTAAAGTTGCTCCAACAAGCTCCTGCTTGCATCCACCAACCTTAGTTGGCCATCTCAAAACCTCCACACTGTTCAGGCTTTTGCCCTCAGCTTATAAAAGGGAGAGAGCCAGCAGGTGTTTGCAGCTCAGCCAATCAAGCCTGATCAGCTGAGTAAAAAAAAGTGCAGCAGGAGGCTGCAGACTTCAGGTGACCTAAACTGAGGTTTAAACTTTTTTTTTTCATTTAATCCCTTCAGGATACATAACATCAACTAGCAGGTTACTTTGGAGTCCTACAGTTCTCACTTACTTTGACATTTCTGGTCCACAAAGGTGCTAGCCATCTGACCCTGGCACAGGATGTCCAGGAAGGTATGCTGTGACTGGCCAGTGGCCTGGGCCAGAGTGAGTCCCTCTGCAATGGTGGCCATGAAGCTGCCCTGGACCATGTTCAGGATCAGCATCATTTTTGATGCATTACCTGCTTCGCCTAGAAACACAGACACATTTCCTTACACACAAAGGCAGAAAAATACGAGTGGTTATTATTCAATTAATCCGTTTTTTCAGGCTAAAAGTTCAGAGTTGCCAATACCTGATGAAAACCAGGACATCCTGTTGTTCTGCTAATACCAACCATCTGGGTATATATGGTCAAACACAAGAGTCATTTTCAGTTTTATTTTTACGTTTATTATTGCCCGTCACCAGAATGTGGGTGTTTTGTCTCTTTGGCCAATGACTACCGGTAATTGGGCAAATATATTCTTTTTGCTTTCTTCTGCTAATTTAAGCTTATTCTACCTTTTCAGCAACATTTTTTAGTACATTTTTTCTGGTTTAAGGTAAATTAAAATTTTTGTGGTAATTTCTGACACTTTCAGCCTAATTACCTTTTTATGCTATTTTCAAGGTGAAACGAGCCAGATATGATGAAAGGGCCACTCTGCCTGCTCTTGGATTTGTACCTGTTAGCAAACCGATCCTCGCAGCATCGTACGAAGTTGCTTGATCGCAAAGCAGGGTAAGCCACACTCCATCGGTGAATCTCTCATAAAACCAGCTGCATTAAAGATGGCAAATCTGCTACTCGGAACAGCAGCTGAAGATAAATTATCCCAAATTCCTCTTTCAAATGACACCATCAGCGACAGAATAAAGCACATGAGTAAAGACATCTTGTCTCAAATAGTTGCAGATCTAATTTCATGTTCTGAAAAATCCCATTTCATTTTTTATGATAAAAATAGTACAAAAATATATTTTTTTGTACTCTTATTGGGCCAGAATAAAGTTGTTGTGAGTTCATGCACTGTGCTGGTTTTGTTCTTTGAGCAAGTTGATGTTGTAGAATTTGAAAAAAAAAAAAACATATTTTATATATTAAAAAAGAGGGGTTCGGTGAGTGGGCATATGAAACTGGAGGGTTCGGTAGCTCAAAAAAGGTTAAGAATCACTGCTCTAGGGTCATTACGGTAATTATTTTGTTCTTTAACTTCCTGCTGCTGTCTCTTGTATCTAATGGCCCCACAACTGTTTGTGGTGTCATGTCTCTGAAATATTCCACAAAAAAAGTTTAACTAATGACCCTTTATTTACGTCCTAATCACTACATTGTTTTGCTGAGAGGAGCAATCAGCATACCGAGGAAGAACGAGGTCTTGCCCATGGCCTGAAAGCAGCTGCTGCAGTCCTCATACACCGTCCGGTCACCGGCCGCCAGGATCACCAACATCCCGTCGTTGGAGAGCTGCTGGCTTCCTGAAACTGGAGCCTCCAGGAAACGTCCCCCCCGTGATGTGATCACCTGACATACAAGGATAAAACAGTACAAGTGTACTTGTCAGATAAGAAGCAGCAGATTTATGTTTCTTTTATAATCTTGATGGTTTGGGATGAAACAAACAACCCCCTCACACACACACTCACACACACACACACACACACACACACACACACACACACACACGCACGCACACGCACACGCACACACACACACACACACACACACACACACACACACAAACACACACATTTTTAGGGTTGTGTTCAGTAAAATGTAAACACATTTTTGGTTGCACCGTTAAGAATTTAGATTATAGTTGTGGCTCTGCTAGTGCATACTTGTGACAGTTCTGTGATGGTCTCTGGATCTACAGTGGACATCTCCACATAGCATTTGCCTGGTCTGATTCCCTGCAGAACTCCACTGGGTCCCATCACCAGCTGCAAAGGAACAAACAGGAGCGTCAGTCTAGTGACAACTTCTCTCAGTTCTGATGATGCAGACGGTACTCACATCTCTGGCTGCCTTGGGGTCGGAGACACATGAGAAAGTAATGTCACACATGGACGCCACTTCAGCTGGGGTCCTGCCTAATCTGGCACCCTCCTGGATGAACAGGTCGCACTGAAACACAGCAGACAGGAGTCATATTCGTGTTCCCTGGCACACAGAATAAAAGGGCTGGAGGTCACAGGTCATTGTTCAGATTCATAAAAAATACAAACATGAACAAATCAGAGACGTTTCAAATAAGTCAAAAATTGATCTTTATTTCTCAATACCCTAAAACAGGTGGAACTCTGAAGTGTGGACGTGCATCATCCAGGGGTGTCCAAAGGGTGACCCTGGGTCCATGTGTGGGTGTTCGAGGGATTCTATGTAGATCACAACTGCAATTTACGCGGCCGTGGTGTAGTGGTAATGGCAGTCGTCTCCCGATCGGAAGGTTGGAGGTTCGAATCACGGTTCCCCACACCATGTGTTGTTGTGTCCCTGGGCAAGACACGTAACCCTGAGTTGCTCCCGGTAGGACTGGAAAGCGCCTTGCATGGCAGTCTGCCGCTACCGGTGTATGAATGTGTGTATGAATGGGTGGATGGTTGGTATTGTAAAGCGCTTTGGGGCCCCTCCTAAGGGGCTGGAAAGCGCTATATAAATAAGCTCCATTTACCATGTGTCTGTCAGTCCTGTCTGTGGAGGATGTCAAAGATGTTTACATAATTCATACCTGCAAACTCAGAAGGGATGAAAAAGGTGACAAACGTTGCGCCAACATCCCCCCCCCCACCCAGAAAGTTTTTTTTTAAACATGCTTCAGGTAAAAGTCATTTACTAACCTAATTTAATGAGGACATAAATAGGAAAGATTGTGTCAACCAAAAAATCAACAACCAACAACAGCAGCAAGTCAAATACAGCAGAACATTTTGCTAACAATGCACTGCTCCGAGTCAACAGATGCATTTAAAAACTTAAAGACCGTGTAAAGTGAAATTAAATGTGTGTTTTTAGTTTGTCACATGGCATAAATATGTGTTATTAATCACCCATTTAAATCTGACTGATTAAAAACATTGTTTACCTTATAAAATTAAGTCTCAAAAATCATGAAAAAACATGATTTTGCCTTGCCCTGGAACGCTGGGGGCGTGTCAGTGCGTGGGCGTGGTTTCAGCGCAGCTGCGCTCGTGTCCTGCCCCTGCCCTGAGCTGACTGTGTGGAGAGGCAGGCAGCAGAGATCCAGTAAACCTGCTCTGTTTTTATCCGAGTTCTGTCTGTAACAGCAGCTACTTTTTCCAAGAGTTACGCTGTTTTTGTAAATAGTTTTGTGTGTTTTTAATCTGGAATGAATAAAAAAAATTTAAAAAAAGAGTTGTACCATGCGGGATTTGAACCCGTGGGGTTTGGGACGGAAGGCAAGCGCTTTATCCATTGACCTATCCAGGCATTACAGATACTCGGTATAAAACCACGCGGTATAAAAACATGTTATGATTTGTACGGGTGCCCTAACCATTGCGGCATCCAGGGAAGATGCACGAACGAGGCATAATTGATTAGCTAGCTAACAATGAACAAAATATCTATGCTATTGCTATCTGATGCTATCTGCGATTCGCGAGTGAACGTCTCCACCGAGGCGAATTTATACGGCTGGAGCTGCAGGGGGTGGGGCTATACTTACCATACCATACCATACCATACCATACCATACCATTTTATTTATAAAGCACTTTAAACAGGAACAAGTCCACACCAAAGTGCTGGACAAACAAACACGCAACAGGCAACACAGACAATGAAGTACAACACGAAAAACATAAAAACATTGCAGATCATAAATCAAACGATCCAATACAAATCAGCTGGCATTGAAAGCGATGGAGTAGTAGTGAGTTTTTAACCGGGATTTGAAAACCGAGAGGGAGGGGGCCTGTTTGATGAGCAGCGGTAACTCGTTCCAGAGTCTTGGGCCTGCTACAGAGAACGCCCTGTCACCCCTGCGCTTAAGGCGAGTTTCTGGAACTATTAAGAGTACCTGATCCTCTGACCTCAAAGCACGTGGAGGGACATATGGGTGTATCAGATCCGAGAGATAGGCGGGGGCGAGACTGTTCAGCGATTTGTAGACATACATGAGAATTTTGAATTGGATTCGAAGATGAACCGGTAGCCAGTGAAGGGAGGCCAAGACTGGTGTAATGTGCTCTCTTTTGCGTGTGCTGGTTAAAAATCGGGCAGCTGCGTTCTGAACCAGTTGTAATCGTGCAATGGTGGCTTGACTGACGCCAAACAGAAGTGAATTGCAGTAATCAAGCCTAGATGTAATGAATGCGTGAATCACTGTCTCCAGGTGCTTTTTGGATAATATGGGCTTCAGCTTAGACAGACGCCTCAGCTGGAAAAAACAGGATTTGACGATCATGTTTACATGACTGTTGAGTTTCATGGAAGGATCCATTATCACTCCCAGATTTTTGACTTTTTGTTTTTCGGACAGGGGTAGAGCAGACAGGTCAATGCAGTGGTTTGAGGTTGTGTCATTGGGAAGGAACAATATGGCTTCAGACTTCTTATCATTGAAGCTTAAGAAATTTAAAGCCATCCAGTCCCTGATGTCAGCCAGGCAGTCGAGCAGAGGTTGAATAGAGCCTGTACCATTTTGTCTTAGGGGGAAGTAGATTTGACAGTCATCAGCGTAGAAGTGGAAAGGTATATTGTGTTTCCGGAAAATAGCACCGAGTGGCAGCAGGTATAAGGAGAACAAGAGAGGACCCAGGATGGACCCCTGCGGAACCCCCCATTTAAGAGCCGCCACTGCAGAAGTAAAATCATTGATGGACACACAAAAAGACCTGTCAGAGAGGTAGGATCTGAACCAGTTTAGGGCTGATCCTGAGATGCCCACCCACTGCTCCAACCTAGCAATGAGGATCTCATGGTCGATGGTGTCGAAAGCGGATGTGAGGTCCAATAGGACAAGCAGCACAGAGTCACCAGTATCTGTGGATAGAAAGATGTCGTTAAAAACCTTCAGTAGGGCAGTCTCAGTGCTGTGGAGGGATTTGAAGCCAGACTGGAATAGCTCGGGGATAGCGTGATCCTCCAGGAAGCACTTTAGTTGGGACTCAACTATTTTCTCTAGAAGTTTAGAAACAAATGGGAGTCTGGAGACAGGCCTGAAGTTGGATAATACTGACGGGTCGAGGTTTGGTTTTTTCAGGAGGGGTTGAACAGCAGCATGTTTTAATGATTTTGGCACCACACCCGAAGATAGACTGCTATTTACAATCGAGAGAATGGAGGGACCTAGAGTGTGAAAAACCTCCTTTAGAAGCCGAGGAGGGACCACATCGAAGGGGGAGCCAGATGGTTTCATGCTGCACATGACCTGCTCTAGAGAGGACAGAGAGACTGGTTCAAAATGTTCAAACACAGCAACAGATTGAGGTGGGATGGATGGATCGTGAGATGGGGGAGAAATGAGAGCCCTGGTGGTTGCGATTTTATCTAAAAAGAAATGTTGGAAGTTCTCGCACAGCTCAGTCGAGGCTTCCATGGGTGATTGTTCAGTGAGGTGGAGAACAGAGTTTAGGGTGGAGAACAGAACTCGAGGCTTAAGAAAACCGCGTGACGAAACGCTGTCACATTTAAAACACGCCTAAACAAAGATGTTTTATTGTCGAGAAGATGCCTTGCTATGTCTTGAAATCCAGTCAGTGGGAAATGATGCATTCCAATTGTCACAGGTCTGACCCCCCACCCCCGAAAACAAAAACTCATCGGATCTACACGAATCACGTAAATTATATATTTTGCTTTGAAAACGGTGATTTTCGCCAAAAGGCGACTAGTTTGCAGGTATAATTGGATTTATGGTGGCAGGAGCTTTACTGTTCGGCATCTGTGGAGCATTGTTCTATCGGAAATTGAGGAAGACTTCAGCGGCGATTAATGCCATGTCTAAGCTTCCGAGTCAGAGTGAGTTTGATCCATGCCATGACCTCAATAAATCAAGCTGCTATGCGAGCTTAACCGGAAGGTGGAGGCGATTTCTGAGAATCACAAGCCACCCGCGGGTTTTGGGACTCGTCAGCTTGGTGGAATAAATCTGGAAGGGGATTCATAGCATGGACCAGTGGAAGGATTCCCACAATTAAACCATATTGGATTTGGATCGTCCAGCTAGACACTAAAGGCTGCAGGAAAAGTTAACCGTCTGCCTGAAGAGAATCAACAATCAAGCTTATCTTAATCTGACTCCCCAAACAGCCTTGGAAATGGGCTGACTATCAAATTTCTCCTGGGTCATGAGTAACCGAGGACAACAACTGCATCTATCGCACCCCCCCCCCCTCCCCGGAGAACTTTCTGTGAGCGCTTATCAGAAATGCTGGCTGGAAACATCACAGAACTGTGGCTGATCTGAACAAGGCTCATGGACTAAATCTCACCGCCTGGACCTCAAATGCATATGTAATTTGTCTTAACTGTGCTTGCTGGTAGAGTTTTTGATGTCTCATATCGTGTCCTAATAGACAAGATGTGAAAGATATTTTTTGTAATATCACTATCTACCCTCATGGTTCTTCTCCTTTTTTATATCTAAGATTATTATTCTGATAAGGAATGAGATGGCCGTGCTGATAATCAGCTGTAGCTTCGTACACTTAGTCCAGCTTTCGGATGACTGTGCGTACATGTTCCCGTTGTACCTTGGTGCAATGTCAATATTCTGATTCTGATTAATACACCCTACATCTTTTACTGCTCCCATAGTCGAACTTAGCACTGGTCCTAGTGTGCATTCTGTAAACATAAAGCAAAAGTGTTACAGAAGTGGCGAGCTAGCTAGGAGCAGTAAATAGAGACCTTAAGCT
This sequence comes from Garcialebias charrua, assembly GCA_038048925.1. Classification (NCBI taxonomy): domain Eukaryota; kingdom Metazoa; phylum Chordata; class Actinopteri; order Cyprinodontiformes; family Rivulidae; genus Garcialebias; species Garcialebias charrua. The sequence goes on from JBBPBX010002679.1 coordinate 39,381, forward strand.
TTATCTCTGACCAAGACCTAAAAATAAATAAATAAATAAAATAAAAATAAAAAAGGCCAAGTTTAGCAAAATGGATATAGTAGACAAAGAAAATTTTAACATTCCAAACTCAGTTATTGATAGTGGCATTACTGACACAGAGGTTGATGAAAATTTATAAGATTTCTTTAACAGATATAAGAAATTATGAGAACTCTTGAAATAGATGATCCACAGTCTCCCTACCACAAAAATGCCATTGTGGAGTATGAGAGTGGAGCTGCCTTGACAGCACTTGAACCCTTACTACCTTGAGAGCCCAAACAAAGCCACTTATAATATCAGAACCTTGTCAAATGAGTATGTATCTGATGTCACAGACAAGAGCCAGCCACTGATTTCTCCGTGAGCTGGCAGGGATTGCCAAATTACCGTACTTTTCGGGGTATAACACGCAGTTTTTTTTACTCATTTGAATGTCCTGCGTGTTATACGCTGAAGCGTGTTATTTATGGATTTTTTCCCATATTTTTAGACCCATTTTTGGCTCTGATATCGCCGTTTTTCATTTTGGGCAAAAAATGGTGCAGTACCACTTTTGTCCGCTAGGGGGACACTTCCAGACCGTTTCTAGCTCATGTGTCTGAAAAAAGCCTCCTCTGGTCGGACTGACTCTGTCGCTGCCCGCCTCCTGCTCTGGATGTAGTTGCTATAGCTGTGAGGTTAGCTGTTTTTTTAGCAAGATAACTCATAAACCACACCGCGGATTTTCTTGAAACTTACAGAGCGTAATTTGGTGGTCATTTACAAACTGTTGTTAGCTGAAGAAGATATTTAGAGCTAAAAAAATCGCTCTTTTAACTGTTAGCACTTAGCTAACAGCTCTTAAACCACTCGGATATTTTTTAGGCTTGCAGAGTGTAATTATATGGGTGTAATTTACAATCTGTTGACCTGTATAAGATATTTGAGATCAAATTAAATTATTTATAATTTATTTTAGTAGCGCACGAGACGTGTTTTGGAAGAAGTCAAACCGAAACAATTTAAATCTAGCAGATTAGACCATTTTGTGAATTGATTAAGGAACGGTTAAGCTCAGGAACCCCTGTGCTATAATGTCAGCAAAGAAATAATAGTTTTTACCGTGTTTTCTTGTAAATTCCTTCGTGCTGGCTCGCTTCTGTGGCAGCCATTTTAAGCAGGGCAAATGAGGTGCTGACGCGTCGCGGTGACGCATAATAGATGCGTGTTATGCGCCGAAGCGTGTTATTTACGGATTTTTCCAATATATTGACAATAATTGGACAAAGCGTGTTATACACAGGAGGGTGTTATAATCCGACCAATACGGTAGGTGGAAAATCTTTTGAAACTGTCCTACATGAGCATCTGTCCAGATGCTCTCAGTCGGTCACTGGCATCTCTGAGTCATCTGAACTTGAGAGTTCTACTTTTAAGACACAAAGTGACCTAATGAACCCAATTATCAGACCAACACAAGGAAATGACCAACTTTTTGGAAGTGAACGTGTAAAACAGTCTAAAACTACTCTGCACAACTTTGATTCTGACCCCATCAACATGCCTCGATCTGAATGGCCCTCCAAGCTACTACAGGATTTTATCACTCACTCCGATGTGCAAAAAGTGATTGTAGAGCATATAGTCCGAAATGATGCCCCTGTCTCACAGGTGTGTGCCTCTTTTCGTCTGAGACAGTTTTCAGGCAAACTACCTTGTCCTAGTCATGAGGCTGATTTTGATACATGGCGCGACAGTGTTGAGCTCATACTTCAAGATCCAGATTTGTTCGACCTGCAATGCTCGCAAAAGATTTTAGACAGCCTTGTGCCACCTGCAGCCAATGTGGTGAAACCCTTGGGCCCTAAAGCATTGCCATCAGCTTACCTTGAATTGCTAAATTCAGCCTTTGGTACAGTAGAAGACGGTGATGAGCTTTTTGCTAAATTCCTTAACACACTCCAAGACCCAGGCGAGAAGCGTTCACATTATCTTCATCACTTGCAGACAGTTCTCTCTAAAGCTTTGAACAGAGGTGGTGCATTGCTAGTGAAGCAGACCGACACCTTCTGCGTCAGTTCTGCCGTGGGTGTTGGGATAATGTCCTACTAGCAGAGCTTCAGCTTAAAAGAAAAAAAGATAAACCACCTTCATTCACTGAGCTACTGCTACAGTTGAGTTGAAAAGGATAAACATATCACAAAAGAGAGCAGAATGAAAAAACACTTTGCCGCTGCGAGACCAAAAGTAGCTTCCCACGCTATCGCTGTAACCTCAGACCTCTCTGAACCCATAATGCAAGATAATCTTGCTGACATGCAAACCCAATTAGCTGAGTTGCAGAGTCAGCTGACAAGAATGAAACCTCAAAAAGTAGTTCAACCTGTGGTTTTCCAAAATGATCTAGTCATAGAATTGAAAGCACAAATTACTGAGCTTCAGAGCCATCTGGCTAGACTAAAATCACAGAAACCCACTAAGAAAAGTGCTAGCGCACCTAAAACTAAGACACAACCTAAGCCTAAAGTACCTGAACAAACTGTGACAGCTCAGACTGCAAAGGGCAGGCCGAGACCTTGGAACTGTTTTCAATGTGGCGAGGATGGTCATATTGTCTCAGTGTGCTCCAATGACCCAAATCCATCCCTAGTTGCTGATACGAGGAAACAGTTAAAAGAGAAACAGTTACTTTGGGATAAACAGAACAATCAAACAGCCTTTAAACTAGATAGAGCCCCTATTGCGGGTCAGATGGGTGCTACTAGTGAAACCAGTCCCACTAAACATTTAAAGCTGCAGTCTGCAGTTTCTGTAAGGAAGTCTAAGTTTTCTAAAAATATATTTTTAACATATTTCTTCACTCTGTCACTATCTCCTGACAGACTGATGTTATACAGGTAATTTCTGGGGGAAAAAATAGTCCTCTGACGTCTTCCGGAGGTACTACAAGCATTTCTATAAACCCACAGTGACCCGCCGTTAACCAGCCAATAAAAACAAAGTTTGGTTCATGAACGAGCTTCCCCCGCCTGTCCCAGCCCGCTGCGCGCTTCCGCGCACATTCTCGTTCAAACAGTAGGTGTGTCAATATGGCGGAGGATCAATCTATAACTTTTCCGGGAACAAAGGTTCCACTAAAACTTCCAATTCCTTGATTAGCGCAGGTTTGGAAACCCAACACAGGTAAACAGAAGAAGACCCAGGAAGAAATGAAAGAAAAAAAGAAACAGATCGAGCACGGAATCGAATAAACATCGGAGGTGCTTTTCAGAGGTGGCGAGAGCTTCTGGTGCTCAAAGGATTGCAAAGCGATACAGAGTTAGCAACATTCCTGCTTGACAAGTACGGTAAGTGTCTTTGCTTGAATCATTTATTATTAAAACTAAACAGTAAAGATAACGAAGGTTACAGTATCACATGTGATAGCACAAATGCCATGTTGATATTATGTACAATAGGCTAACACCGTTTTCCGGCCTAGAGCTGACGTGATGATAAATGCTAATGGTAGCAGCTAACTCATTCAACCTCAGTATTGTTTCGATACGTACATTACATGTCCGGCTGCGGACATGAAAGCTCCTGCTGTGAAGCAGGAGGAAAGGAGAGCGTAAAAAGTTCAAATCTTACTTCTAGCGGCAGAACAGGTTGGAAGATGGCTGTTTGATGCTATTTATTGTTTTTTTAAATCATCCTACAGGCTCTGATATGTTAGATAAATTGAAAAATTAGGTTTAGAAAAAATCTGTAAGACATGAAAAAATCAGTCAGATTGCTCTATATGTCTGTATACTGTACATGCAAAATGACGTAAAATCCTTATAATTTACGGACAATCCGTACAAGTTGACATGTATGTTGATTAGTGCTGGACGATAATTCAATAACGATAAATATCGCAATATACCTTTATTCAATAACGATGATATGAAGTTTAAGCATATTTTCGATATTTCGATAGGATTTTACAACTTTTCACTGACGTTTTTCTCTTTCTGTTCGGGTTGAAGCCGGACAGAAAAGGCTGTGACACAAAACGTGCGTGGTGACGTCGTTGTTACGCAGCGCTCACTCCAGCAGCAAACGTTAGCGGTAGCAGGCTAAAAGCTAAGCTAGTCTCCAAAGCGTGTTGTTTTCGCTTCAAAACGAGTGCTCATGACCGTCAGAATGTGACCGAACAAAGTTTCACAAGCGAAGAGAAAGCAGACGACATCACTGATGAGAGGAAAGACTAATTCGTCGGTGTGGACGTAGTTCGGTTTTGTTAAACTGCAGGCTTCTTCTGCAGCGAGTCCTACTCGGTTTCTTTATTTTTCAAAACGTGACGGAGAGTCGTTCTAACTAGCTGTGGAAACATCTACTTGTTTAATCTGAAGAGTTTCCACTCGATAGAATATGATGAGAGTCAGAAGATGAAGAATAAAGTTTGAGCCAACGTTTCCCTGAAACTACGACGTAAACAAACAGCCCCAGCGCGACATGTTTTTTTTTATTGAAAATAAAACAGATTCATCAGAATAAAAAGAAAGAAAAACACTGAATGAAAAGGTGCAGAAAGACGAAAATAGTGTTATAATATCTGCCCCTTGTTTAAAAAATACAAAATAACTACAAACAACAACCTTCACTTCACCTGCACCACACCTTCCCAACAACTTTGATTTAATCATCTTTTAAAACATATAAATAGTTTTATAAATGTTTATGATGATATCAAGTCAACACAATCCTGTTTCCTGATTTACAACTCAGCTCCTTCACACTAGTTCTAAATGAAGATTTTACAAACATTTACATTCCCTTCAGGGTTTAATAACTTTTTAAACAAAATGTAATTGAATATTTGGGGGTAATATTTTTTTTAGTTTTATACATGACTTGTAAAATACTATGTTCAACCAAATCATAACATTTTAATAATTTCAATTGATGAAATAATATATTTGTTGGGTGACCATAGCACTTCCTAATAATAATTCTTACAGCTCTTTTTAGTAAAATAAAAATAGGATTTGTAAAAGTTTTGCATGCTTTTCCCCAAACTTCAATACAACAGATTAAATATGGAACAATCATTACATTATACAATATATTCAAAACTTTGTCATTCAAAAACTATTTTACTTTATACAATAATGTAATTGATTTTGTTATTTTTATTCTTAAGTAATTTCCATGAGATTTCCATGTCAGCTTCTCATCAATAACGACACCCAAAAGTTTTATTTAATTAACTATGAATTTCAATGCTGTAAATTTTAAAGTTCTTGTTTAAAGTTAAAACTATTAATATTGACACAGTTGAGAATTTTATGCCAAGAAAGTTCATGCTCAATAATCCAGGTACCAAATCCAATAATTCTCAGTTGGGTCATCTGGAAACTGGATGGAGGATGGAGGGTGAAACGTTTCTATAAAAAAACTGTCCATGACCCGACAGAATTATTGGGTTGAGAATTTTATGTTTATTTGATGGTGATTTCCATCTTTTTGGAGGCTAAATACAAATACAAGGTGAACATCAATTTATTTGTATAGTTTATAGATTATTTTAGGCTTTTATATTGTTTATATCGATATCGAATTATTATCGATATCGACCGAAATTAAGAACTATACCGTGATAAAAATTTTGGCCATATCGTCCAGCCCTAATGTTGATGATTAGCTTTAGTGTAATGGAGATAGTTATAACAATTTTACGTCTCAGCAGATGTGGCCATTTGCACAATCTGAATTGATACGATAATTCAGTTAAAATCATGACATTCTGGAACTAAATTGTGTAATGTTTCACATTCTGTCTGAAAATAATATTACTATAAATGAAAACATCAGTGTGGCATTTTAGGAGTATAGTGTGTCTATAAATTTTGAAATAGCCCTGATAAATTATGTATGGTATGGTGTCTTATAGTTTATTGGTGGATCATCCTCTGATCATTAAGGAAATTATATTGAAAGCTTATATTGGCACGCACTCTGTGTTTATTTAACCTCAGCAGAACTCATGGAGATTTATTAGATGTTTGGTTTGATAGAATATTATGTATGAATCATTCTACAAAGATAATTTAGAATAATAAGGTAAGTTGGAAGTGACAGCATATGAAACGTGGCATATAAAAGACTTCCATTGTGTGATAAATGTGTTGAAAAGAATATCTGATTATTGTTTGAAATACATTATATGGTTTTATGCAGAGACGACGACTTTGGGGAAGGTCTGAGAAGTAGTGAATTTGGGGAGACTCCCATTCAGGTTTTAGAAACAAGGTAAGTAATGTGAAACCATATTTATGTCAAGATTATTTTATGGTTGTCACTGCAACTAATATAACTATGATCATAATATTATTACACAATTTGAAAATGTTGATAAGGTTGTATGTTTAATATTTTTAATGAAATGTATTTCCACCAGAAATTACGGTAGGCAGAAACAAAAAGCAAAGTTTAATAGTTGTTTTTATATAATGTAATTGTTTATTGTTATGGCTTTTCTGTGCTGCAATTTTATTGGACATAAATTTTAAAAAATACAGATGCACAATATTTCACTTCCGGCACTGGACGGAACAGCAGCTTCCCACCTTCCCTCCTGAGTTTTCCTCTCCCTGCTTTGCCACTTTGTCTTGTCTGCAGTTTTTATTTTTTCAGTGCTCGCTCGAACGTAAATTCTCGATGGATCTGGTTTCGTGGGCTGTTAACTCTATTGATAAAAAAATTTCTACGAAGCGTTCCCATCCTGGGGAACCGGCTTGCCCTTTGCAGTCGCATCCTACCGGGTATATCATGGATTCCTGGGGCGAATGGAAGATGTTATGCCTGGACGTGCTTTCTGTCGAGGATGGAGGAGGATATATTCATAATTGGAATTATGATAGCAGGTGCTCTGCTTTTTGGCTTGTGTGGAGTTCTCTTCTATTGGAAAATCAGGAAGACTTCCGAGGCGATCAACGCGCTGACTAAGCTTCCTTCTCAGACCGAGTCTGTGATCCGAGCTGTGACATCGATGAACCAGCTGCTTTATGAGCTGAACCGCAAAGTGGAGGTGGCAGAGGACCGCAGACCACCGGTAAGGTTCGGGACTCGTGTGGAGCACCCAGGAGGGTCACATCTGGAGGTTGATTCATAGTTCGGGTCAGTGAAAAGTTTCCCATAATTTGGAGTGTATTGGATTCCAGACAGCCACCTGGACTTCAAGGCCACAGAAAGAACACTGTGAGCCTACCCTAAAGATAAATCATGCTAATCTAATCGGACTCCCTGAGTCAGCCGGGACAGGCTGACAACAAAATCTCCGGAGTGGAGCAACTGAAGAAATGAAGCTTCTGTCGCACCCCCTCCCCCTCCCCGGAGAACTATTCTGTGTCCTCTGAGTCAGATAAGGCTGGCTGATCACGTCATCATCAGAACTCTGGCTAATCTGAATGGAGCTCATGGACTTGTCTCACTGCTTCGCCCTCAAATGCAAATGTGATTTGTCTTAAATGTGTGCTTGCTGGTAGAGTTTTTTGATGTCTCATATGGTGTCCTGAAAGACAAAATGTGATATATTTTTTGTAATACCAACGCTACTACCCTCATGGCTCTTTCCTTGTTTTCACACCTATAACCTTCATCCCGATACGGATGGGAGAGGCCGCGCTGAAGGACAAAATGTGATATATCTTTTGATGTCTCATATGGTGTCCTGATAGCAGCAGCTTCACACACGTAGTCCCCTTCAGGATGACTGTGCGTACATATTCACGTTGTACTGGTGCAAACTTGTGCAATGTTAATAAAAGTACTCTGACTCTGACAATCAATGACTTTGAAGCTTGTTTTTTTATTTTCTTATTTTTCTAACCGCGTCACAGAAAAAGTACGATTTATAAATAAGAATTTTTCAAAATCTGACTTAATTAAAATTCTGTTCTGTCTTCATGTATAACATACACTTGCACCGAACGTACATATTTTAGTGCGTGTTAAAAATATGATTTTGTCTATACTTTCGAGTTAGTCTCATTACCTTTTATTGAGAGCATTTATTGTACTGGTACCCAAGTCCATGTTTCTTTCTGTCATGATCAAACTTGAATATTGTTTTATTAATAAAATAATGTAATGTGTTGCCTCAGTATCAATGTTAGTTTGTTTTTTCACGTTTATATTTTTTTGTTTTAGTATGTCTTCGCTGGACATTCACGACGACGTTGATGAAAGTGACTTCAATCACATTCAAAATTCTGTGTAAGTATTATTTGTCAATATTTACTCTTAAATATTTCATGTTGAGTGTCACAGACTTATATTCATATCCCTTTAAATAGTATTGACTGGGCTGAAGACAGAACATGGACACCACACGAGGACACACAAGACATTTCCACATCAGAGGAAGAGGAAACCTTTGAGTTTGACAGTGATGATGATGACAGTGATGATGATGACAGTGATGATGATGATGATGATGATGATGATGATGAAAACATCCCTCCTCTATGTGTTCGGTTAGTTCATAAACATAACTTGTCTTTCATGAAAATTAGTTTCTTTTCTCATTGTTTTTTTGTATGCAATTAGGCCTGGTGATGCCATTCAGCAGAAGTTGTGCATAGATGTTCTTCAAGCCATCAAGCATGGAGGACACTGTGCATGACATTCTAGACACAGAGTCAATGGAATCTCAACCAGTGCCAGAATTAATTAAAGTCCAGTGTGAGGATGACATTGTTGAACATCTTGCAGCCATCACTTATCACACCTGTTTAAAAAAACTTGCTGAGTATCTGTTGCTGCCAATCACAGTGTGCACTGTGAAAGACCCACTGACATTTGTGAAATGTCAGGCCCCTGGACCATTCCAGATACATATCAAATCCAGAGGAACGGGTGTCTTCATGACATGGGTAAGTTAATTTACTACTCTGTAATAAGTTCATTATCATAACAGTTAAAATGTAATGTTATACATTTTTATAAATATGTTTTCCAGATCTGTCGTAACAATCACTGTGTGTAGCAGTGGAACTCCCAGCCATCTTTCAAGTATGGGATGCAAGCTGGGGACTCCTTTTGGCATTAAACATAATCCTGTCTGGCAACAATTATAACAAAGTTGCATTGCTATTCAAGTTTATGAATATGCGAATAGTGGATCGGAGTACCTTTTTTAAAATACAAGACACATATTGTGTTGATACAATCAAAGAGTTTTGGTACAAAAAAAGAGCAGAAGATGTTTCCAGACTGCAGTCGAAGGAAAATGTTGTAGTGAGTATAATATTGAATTATAACAAACCAGACAATTTCCACATGCATCTCAGCCAACACTGTCTCCAGATTAGAAAATAAATCCTTATTTATTTTGAAAATGTTCCTTTTTATAGCTGATGGGCATATGGACAGTCCTGGGTTTTGTGCTCAGTACTGCTCCTACACTGTGATGGAGAATGACACCAAAAAAATCCTATCCATAGTCAACATAGACAAGAGACTAAGAGGAGTTCTGTGATTATGGAGAAGGAAGGCTTTATCCGTAGTTTTGACCAGCTCAAACGGGAGGTTAAACTTGCAGAAGTATGCACTGATGCACATACACAGATATCAGCTCTCTTCAGTAAGTCAAATACACTTATGCTAATAATAATTGTTTGCATGTCCTCTTAGGATTTCATCTGACATTGAAACAGCATCACTAATTTTATTTCTTTTTTGCTGATATGTGAAAGACCCTGTCAAAGGAAAATACAAGGACAGTGGTGTTCTGCACACTCTAGACATGTGGCATGGTTCCAAAAACTTGGGAAAGAAAATACAAGCAGTAAGTTTTTGGATTAAAAAAATTAAGACATCAGAAATGTCAATCTTTTACAATTTTTGACAATATTTTTTAAATTGGCTCTTTATTTTATTTTTTTAGGTAGGGCAGCAAAGTGGTTGCTCCATTCTTTTGCAACAAGGACATCTGCAATCATTTCTGGTTCTGCTGCAAGACAGCTGAAACCTACGATGACTTCTTTTTGAGTAATACTACTACTCAACTAAACATGCTATATGTAATTATGTTGTATAATTATTCAGCTTTGAGGTGACATTTACATGAGCCATTGACACTATACTGTACACAGGTTTTATAAGTAATTATTGGAAACTGTTGTCAATTTTATAATTCAGGACATGTGGATTGGCCTTCACCACGTCACAGGAGAGCATGAGTGGTCACTGGATGCCTGTCAGCACGGTCCCTTAGAGGAGTAGAGAGACAAGGTGTGGATCGAGAAGGGCTCAGTGGCCCATCAGGTTTTTATCTTAAATCATTCTGAAAGAACGCTGGCTGAAAGAGGTTCCGAAGTACCTGCAATTGAGGTAGTAATAATGATTAATATTTTTCACTGTTTTGGCTCTGAAACTTTATTCTTTTTTTTTCAACTCTAGCTGTTTGAAAATAATGTTTATAATCTGACATTTCTCACTGAATGTGCAAGTCAACTGCTGAGCTGGAGTCTTTCCGCAATCACATTTTGATGTATATCTCCTTCACATTCCGAGAACCAAATTAAGGACCATGGGAGACCGGGCTTTCAGTGTGGCTGCCCCCCGCCTATGGAACTCTCTTCCTGACTGCTTGAGAGCTCCACAGTCACTGGTTGACTTTAAAAGCGGCTTGAAGACCTTTCTTTTTAAGCGAGCCTACTCTGCCTCCTCATGATTCTATCTTTGATCTTAGTTGATACTATTATTGATTTTATTTGTTTTATCACTTGTTTTATTTGACCTTTAATTTTGTTGCACTTTGTAGCACTTTGAGATTTTCATTAATGAAAAGTGTGTTATAAATTAAATTCATTATTAATATTATTATTATGCCAGCAAGCGATTCCGTTTCACTCCTCCTGTGTATGAAGCAAGAATCTTACTGACTTAACTGAATTAACTACTGAATTAACTACTGAATTAACCACCATGTTCACAGACCATCCAAGAGAAAGCCCGATGGTTCCGTAACATTTTATGAAAAGTGTAAAGGCGCTGTAACGTAATTTTTGAACACCTTATGTCAACTTATCCAACTTTATTTATATTACTACTAAAAGTTAAATACTACATCTGTTGCAATTACATAAATAAAAAACAAACAACATGCCTCTTTTTTTTCAATTTTAAAGTCATTAGTTAATTTACTAATTTTTATAAAACATTATAGTGTGACAGGGCCTTTGGTTATATACGTGATTATTTGTACACATTAAAAATTCATTGTATTGCAAAAAACAGCATCATCATGTCATGTCAGAAAATAATCACATTACTGTCCTACAAAGAATTATCGGTCAACTAGTTATAAACTGACTACAGCTTGATAGAGACATCTGCTGGATAAATTATTCAACTGCAACTCTAACACAGTAAAAGCTGATCAAAATTAAAGACTTCAAGTATTACTTACAGGAATGGATTTTGCTCATTGCCCTTTATGCTGAATTTAAGATTAAGTTATTTTAATGTTGTGAAATGATAGTGTTGTCGAAACTCAAGTGACATCACAAGACATCATAATCAGAGTCTGTGTTGGGAATGACTCTGCTACCACCACATCAGTTTTTAGCTCAATGTGAATAAGAATAATTGAGTTATAACTATTTTTGTGTTTCCTAATGTTGATTAGCTGTGACGGCCATCTTCAGTCTGACCGACTTCAAAGGTTAATCAGTTGTAGATGTACGCCCAATGATCACTTTCTGAATGGTTTATTAAAATCCAGCAGATCATGAGGTCCATTGCTAACAGACAGACTGGATTAGCTCCAGCAGATAATGCCAAGGTTTTAAGCAAAACCCTTGTCTAAATAGATTATAATCTTTATTTTTTAATATTAATAAACTCAACTGTACAGAAAAATATGTTTGTGGAAGATGTAATGATAATAATTAGCTTATTGTTACCTTATCTTATCAATGAAAGCATATAGTTACTTTGTTTCTTCTGTTTTTATCTTCTGTCTAATATCTAACTTCAGATATCGCAAACTCACCCTGATGCATGCTCAATAATCCAGGTAGAAAAATCCAAAAGAGCTAAGTCTGGTCCTCTGGACATTCAAAAAACAAAACAAAACAAAGCAAAAAAACTGTAGAAACGTTTCGTCTTTCGTCCGAAAGACTTCCTCAGTCTGAGAAGCTGTGTTCAGCTCAGTCTTATAAATAGCACCCTCCCACAGTGGATCAACCAGTTGGCTGATGACAGCCGAAACCAGCTGCTCACATGATCAAGGAGGACCATCAGCCTGACGATGGATCGTTAGCACCCTGATGGTTGTTTGCTATTCACAGAGGGCTGAGTGATACTAGCAATAACAGCATTGTAAGTGGGGGACAGTTGAACCCGGAGGCCTCCACCTCTGTTTAATGATGGACGGTTTCTTTTCACAAAGATGGCCTCCTTTACTCCTCTCTCAAACCATCGTTCCTCTCTATCAAGGATGTGAACATCTTCATCCCTGAAAGAGTGACCGCTGGCCTGGAGATGAATGTAGACTGCTTTCGGACGAAAGACGAAATGTTTCTACAGTTTTTTTTGCTTTGTTTTGTTTTTTGAATGTCCAGAGGACCAGACTTAGCTTTTTTGGATAAGAAGTCCAGAAAGTGGAGTTTGTATGCTGTGAAGGAGGAGAAGGCGGCCGTGGTGTAGTGATAATGGCAGTCGACCACTGATCGGAAGGTTGGAGGTTCGAATCCCGCATCCGCCCACCATGTGTCGTTGTGTCCCTGGGCAAGACACTTAACCCCGAGTTGCTCCCGATAGGTCTGGATGGCGCCTTGCAAGGCAGGCTACCACTACCGGTGTATGAATGTCTGAATGAATGGGTGGATGGTTGGTATTGTAAAGCGCTTTGGGGCTCCTCACAGGGGGCTAGAAAGCGCTATATAAATAAGCTCCATTTACCATTTACAGTTACATTGCAGAAATTCAGAGGGCCATTGTAAGAAAACGGGTGTCATCTGGACATGGGCTGCCTCGCCTTCATTCAACCTTTATTTAGTCAGGTAAATCTCATTGAGCCTCGAGGGCTCATTTACAAAAGCGACCTGCTACAAACTAAAGAATGATGAACAGCAATGGTAGAATTTCCTTAAACAACAAACAGGAAGAAAAAAAAAAACGTAGGAGAGAAATAGAAAGTGAAATGCAAAGTATCAAAACTAGCAAAACACCACAAGGTAGATGTACTACCATGAGAGCAACAGACCCACGTTAGTATGGTCTGATTTCCGGTGTGCCAGCTCAGACAACTCAGGAGCTTTTGGAGACAAGTCAGCAGGGGCCAGGGTAAGAAATAATTGTAACAAGTCAAAACTGCACTTTTTCTTTTTGATTTTTTTCAACCTGGATTATTCTTTTTGATATATTAATATAACTTTCTCCCTCAGGATTAAATAATTTATTAATAATAATGTCTAACACATTCACTTATTTCTGCTCTTTCAACAGGTCAAAAATTACCCCAGACATAGATGCTCATGGAGCAATCATCTCAGAGCAGAAATGCAAATACTCACATATGTAAAAATTATAAGATATATAAGATTTATCCCAAACATTTAAAAAAAATAAAGTCTATTTTTAAGTTGCGACTTCCTGGCTTTGTGTTTTTCATTGTAATTATGACAAGTGTTGACCCAGTGATTTTGTATCATTCATACTGAAAGTAACTGTTTGGTAAATGATTCAAAAGGTAATTCAATAATGTGCAATGCTAAAGTGAGCCTTATAGTTCTAAAGAATAAATGATTAAAAAAAAGCAATTTGAAGCACTTAAAAATAGCAATTTTTTTTTTTTTAAATGAGTAACTGCTATTCTAGTGAAAAGAACACAACACAGCAAGACAGCAACTACACAACACTTTAACTAGACCCTTCTGGGAATAAATCCCCGGTATTGTCCATGAGGATCTGGAAAGCGTTCCCTGATTACCCACACACAGCAGCTTGGGATGGCAACTCTGTCACCTGGACCCAGAGTGCCGCATTGCCAAGCTACAAACTGTCTGTATGCTGCATGTCGGAATTGCCTGTTGTCTTCTCTGTTATCTTCAAGGTCCACTACAGCACGCAGGTCATTCCAGATCCTCCTGGCGAGATGCAGGACTCCTGCATTCAAAATCTAAGCTTCCATGTGTGGTACAGTCGAAATGCACAGATGCGGCTGTTGATTGCAGCATTTCCTCTCTACCACAGTTGGCATTTCTCTGCATCTATGGCAGATGCACCATGAAGGTTGTTCAGGTACAGGAGGGATGGTTGATGGTGAAGCAGGTCTGAAATGGCTGAGGACATCAAAAATCAAACTGGGATCACGTTCAAAACACTGCTCACACACTTGTCGTGATTGTTGAATATCCAGATGTTGAATGAGATCCTACTACAGATAACAAAAATTGTAAATGAAAGTTCATCATAAAAAGATAAATATCTAAAATTAAACAAAATGTCTATAATAAGTAAGAGTATAAGCATATATGATCTGAAACGTGTATATCTATGTGTGTGTGTATGT
>JBBPBX010002679.1:54622-88526 GCA_038048925.1 Garcialebias charrua
CAGGCTGCACCTGGTAAGGAGTGGCTTGTATATGGATATATGGGATAAAATATCTCCTCGTCCATGTTGAAGCTTCTTGAGGAGCACGATGGAGACGAAAGTGGGGGCGGGGCTTCACGCTCCATGTCACCCTCTCACAAAAGAAAGGGGTTGGTGGTTCCAGCAGGATGTGTCCCTGCCTGGGGGGGCATGCTCATCAGTGGCTGGGGCATGGACATGGAGGCTGGAATCCCAGTGCCCGTTCCTCCCACAGCGCCAGCACCCATTCCTGGCATCCCGCGACCCATGGGAGCCATCCCTGCCAGGGGGACCATGGTGGGGGGCGGAGCCGAGGAGACGGGCTCTGCCATGCCACCAAAGCCAGAGGGCATCGGGCTGACACGCATCTGGTTGAGTGTGGGGGGAACCGGCTGGCTCACTTGGAATGGGTTGACATGGGAAGCTGGAGCAGAACCGCCTGCAGGAAACAAAACATCCGTTACTGACAGACAAGGCGGCCATTTTGAAGAACAAGGTGGAGCAACTACAGGGGGATCAAGTCGATGAATCACACAAGTGAGATGTGGAAGCTAGACTTAGAGGAGAGGCGACTGTGAGCAGCAGTATGGATTCATGCAGAGAAAGAGCACCACAAGCGCCATCTTTGCTTTGAGGATCCTGACGGCATCAAGGATCGTTCACCTCACGGACGGATTAACATTAGAAAGAAAGAAATGTTGAGGAATTACAGAAACCTATCAAACAATCCACAAAAATACAAAACTGGTCCAACAATATACTGTGTACATGTATTTTTCTTAGGGCTGTATTGTCTAAACTCAAGTCAATAAATGTAGTTGGTAAAAACAACTAATAGGAGCTTTGAGTACCGTATTTTTCGGAATATAGGTCGCAGCTTTTTATAATTTTTGCATGCCCTGCGACCTATTTATGGCTTTTTATAAAATAAGCTGATTTGTAATCATTTATTAACAAAAATTAAACTGAGACACACTCTTACAATAATGTCAGCTAACAAATATATTTTTTAGGTGTTTATCCTGCTAAAATTATTCATTTATTAAAGAAAAGTTCAGCTCAGACACATATTTGCTATAATTTTTATCAAACAAATAATTGTTTTTAAGTGTTAATCTTCTTAAAAGCCTTGCTGTGCGCTCCTGTGGAAGAGACATTTGCAGCAGAGCTAAACACGGTCCACATTTTGACGTAGGTGTGACCTATATTCAGGTGCAACCTATAATATGGATTTTTCCAATTCTTTGGCAATAATTGGACAATGCGACCTATATTCAGGTGCGACCTATATTCCAGAAAATACGGTACATTTTACAGCGATGGATGGAGTCGTCTCGTTGAGCTCCTACCTGTGGAAGCCAAGAATGGGTTAACAGCTGGTGGTGGCTGGGCTGGTTTGGACACCAGCGAGTCCAAATTGACCAGGGCAGCATTGGGTCCCAGGAAGGACTCTGGAGTCTTTCTAATTGGATTTGTGGTGATGGGAGATGTTGAGGTGGGCATGGGGTCAAAGAAGTCCAGGCTGCTGCTACTGGTAAGACTGACTTGTGAGGGGACAGAGGATGCTACGCCTCCATCCACTGAAAAAAAAAGAAAAAAGTGGGGGGTTTTGGTATATTTTAAATTATTATTACTTTTTAAACTGTGAACGAGCAAAACGCTCTAAAAACCAACAATTCTTATTTGATTCGTAAAATAGAAACCTCTCTTAGAGTCAACCGTTTAGACTTGTTCTAGTTCATCTTTTGATTTGTGCACGTCACAGGTCCCGAGCGCCTGTATTCACATTGACTGAAAAATAAACCCAGGTCCATGCAAGACAATGATGATGCTATTACAAGAAGACAGCCTGGCTGTTTGTGTCAACAGCTGGACAGAAGCGAAGACATTCTTTAAAGCACTAAAACCACCTGAGCACGCCTGCGAAGACATGAGCAAATGTCCCCGAGGGCAACGTGGTGACACCAGACACAGTGAAGACCGGCCATACTGTGCATTAAAATCACATTAATCTTACTTACAACGAGTCAGATATGTAACCCTCACTCTGCAGATTACTCTTTTTTTAATCTTCATCTTTAGTTTGTTTCTGATGAGTAAAGCTCAGGTCCGACACAAATATGACCCTCGCACACTTAAAGGCCGAGCCAAACATGTCGCTGGAATCTTGTCAAACGCCAACCTGAAAGGTTTACGATTCACCGTTAAACAAGGATTTCCATAAACTGCATCTCGTGGAGATAAAAAATGTGTTAAGTGCTGCACAAACAGAAGCTGCACCAGATCCCACAGTGATACGAGACCAGACTTGGGCAGGCAGTTGCATCATAAATTACACGTACTGCGAAGATTTAAATGCATTTAAACTTTAAGGAAGAAGTCATCGACTTCAACAAGACTGCTCCAGAGGTGCAAACTGCCTCTGCTCAATTCTGGTGATGCATGCATACAAAGACAAGAACAAGCGTCTCCGTGCCCATCTGCAGAGACAAACGTGTCTGCAGACAGGCGTATTTTAAGACACAGAGAAAAATAAAATAAAAAAAACACAGACTCCGTGTCATTAGAGGGACAAAGACAGGGTGAGTACCAGTGGGGACAGAGGAAGAGCGCAGGCTGTCAAACTCTGAGAAGTCTTCTTTGGATGTACCATTGGATGTACTGAACAGGTCAAAGCTACCTGAAAGGAGACAACCCACCCACACACACGCACACACACACACACACACACAACACAGACAGTGCACAAAAGTCATAAAAAGTAACACAAACACACAAAGACAAATGGAAGCAAACATTACAAGTACAGGTGAGCGTGGATCCCTCAGTAAGAAACAAACATTACGAGGAACTGAAAGCATGCAGATGGGCCTGACTGTGGCGTGTGTGTGTGACCCATTGTGAGTTTAAACAAAAACCAGGTGTCTTCGAGGCACTTGTCAGTCACAGATCCCCTTTTACCAGAAAAGACACAGAAACCAGAAACCTCCCACAACGTTTTGACGATCAACAGGTTAACAGTGAGAATACAACCGTTCAGTGGGTTTGAAAAGGTAGATGATGGATAAATATGATGCAATATACAGTACGTCGTTTCTTCAGGAACATTTAGTTTTGGACGGTCCCAGTAGTTGCCTTCACAAAATATCATTTAAAAAAACTGTTAAAGCAAACAAAGAGAAATTAAAGAGACAAAGTGTTTACTTGTGTTGGAGGCCTTGGGGCGGGCAGCTGCTGAGCCCCAGGGATCAGAGGCAGGGCTGGAGTTCGACACCCATGGGTCTGCGCTCCTCATGGAGGGGACAGAAGGAGGAGTGCCCCATGGGTCAGAGGGTACTGCTGGCTTGGGGGCCGACCCTGAGGAAAAGTTCAGAGCTCAGTTAAAGGTGCAGTTTGACCACATAAACCAGGGAGAGCCCTCAGAGAAACATTACACAAAACCTGATTTTTTTGTTGAACATAAAACACTGAAATGAGTAAAAATACACAAACATTTGATAATTTTAGTTAAAATTTAAGGCACAGATAAAAACACCCACGTCTTGGAGAAAAATTACAACATTTTGAATCGACTTTTAAAGACTACTGAACTCAGTGTTTTCCTCAGATCAGTTCCCCTGTTGGTGCGCTCTTCATATTTTATTTTTGTCGGGGGTGGGGGGAATCACGTCTGTGTTGTCCACTTGTTAGCTTAGCACTGCATTGCTGCTGGTGCTAGCTCATTTGGCCCTAAGGTGTAAATGAACACACTACATAAATACCAACAGTTGTCGACAGGGGGTAGTTTGGTAGGCTTGGCCCTGTTGATGGTGCGGGGCACCCCGCTTGAATAATGGTAGGGGAAGCACTGAAACTTATTCCTGGTACCTATACTGCAGTGTGTGAATTACCAGCCCATTTTCTGGTCAAAAACGTCACAACTTGTAGACGAGAACATGTAGGAGTTTTCTTTAAAGTAGACAAATTAATCATACCTGCCCTTCAACTACTGGTAAAAGTGAAGATGCCTTTAAGAAATTGACTAAGCTCACACACACTTCTGTTGGTTTTTAACATAAAATGAACATACAGAGCTTTAGAACATTTATGTAAAATGTATTTCTTTCTTTCTTACATTATAATCGATTCATTATTATTTTGTTGTGAAAACTGAACCACTGATCACGTGAATGATCCCTTTTCATCATGGCTGCAAAGACATCACTCTTGTTGAAACCACAAGTTAAGCTTTCTTAAGTCAAGTATAGCCACTATAGGTTAAAAGCTCCCCATAAAGAACAACTTACGCAGTACAGTTAAAAATCAAAGGAGTTTAGTAAAACAGAAAGGACATCATCTGAGAGCGGGGGTCTTCAACCTGCGGCTCTTTGGTCCCAGCTCTTTCAATCTTTGACCAAAACTGACATAAAACTGAATTGTATTAGTTGTTATACAAACAACAAAAAATAACTAGTTTTAGCGGTTTTCCTGCCATTTCTTTTGCAAATAACTTTTTGCTTCATTTCTATACAGATATTTTCCACAATTAAAAGAATCTTATGGGTCTGCACCGTTCATGTTTTTTGTTGTTGTCGTTGTTTTTTTAAACATCTGTGACGTAGTCTTGGGCAGAGCCCTGGGCTTGTCAGTCTCCGTGTGTCTGCAGCTCGCCAGCAGATCTCGTTTTTTTTTTTACTTGAAAAATGCCGTTACGTTGTTTCACATTTGGGTGTTCTAATATCATCAGTGAACAAGTGAGCCTTTTCACTTTCCCAAAAGATTAAATACTTTGTCAAGAATGCAACAAAGCTGCACCCCTCGGAGCCCCCCCTCGCTCCACCTGAAGGTAAGTCTCATACAGCTGCAGACCTAAATTAGATCCTGCTGTTTTTGTTCCATCACCCGAATTATTTTAGGCTTCCCAAACTGAAGACAAATAACTCAAATCTTAACTTAGATTGCTAAATTTGTCGAGTTTTAAATTGTCCGCTACCTAATACCAGAGCTCTCTGCCCAAGACTATGTCACAGATGTTGCATTCGCGTGTAATCGGATTTTCCGTGAATAAACACGGCGCGAAGTTTAAAATCACTTTTAAAGCAAAATTAAATTGATTTATCATTTTGTTTGCAAAAACGAACATAGTTGAATGATACAAGATATATATGTAGAGCAATTTTATGCATTGTTAAAAAATCATGTCAGTAGCCGTGTTTCCATCAAGGTTTCTTGATGCGCATTTTGAAGTATCGCATCAGAAAAGGGGAATGGAAACGGCACGATTCAAATGAACTTCCTCTAATTCGCAAAAAAGTTGATACGCTCGCTTGAGGTGGTTTTTGGGTTTTTCGAAACAGAGCTGATGCGCAAAACGAGAGATGGAAACAGATTTGCCGACTCAGTTCTGACGTAGCGAACATTCACGTCATGTGACTGATCAGCTGTTTCCGCTGTAACATCGCTAAAACTAGTTGGCATGACAGAATAAATACAACTTGCCCGATAGCAACACATTCCTGAAATATTCTCTCCATTTTGCCGAGATGTGTGGTTCGGTTCCTGTTTTCAACCGCTACTTCCTGTTTACTGTAGACATGCGTAACGCTGACGTCTGACGTAATGCCGCTTTGCGTGGCCTGGTGGATTCGCTTCAAGCCAGTTGATGGAAACACTTCTAATTCGCATTAATTTTTATTTACAATTTTGCGAATTTTCAAAAATTCGCTCAAAATTCGAATTGAAAATAGATGGAAACACGGTTAGAGACGCTTTAAGCTTTAGGCGTACATGCCCTGCGGGGGTATGCTTGTATATCTGCATAGTACGTGCGTATGGACGTACACGGAGGTATACTGGGGGCTTAACTATCACACACTTACAATGCTGTTATTGCATCACTCAGCCCTCTGTGAATAACAAGCAGAATAACAACCAATTACTGTATTAGGTTGATGTCTTCTTTTTACGTGTGAATAGCTATTTTGTGGCTGAATATCAATTAACAGATTGTTCCAGTGTCTGGAGGCTGCCACAGGAAAAGCCCGATCCACTCTGGAATGTAAGATTTTGCTTTGGCTATTTGACATAACCGATAAAAACTGGTTTTGACAACTGAGGATATTAAAAGACAAGAGCCAGTAGTGATCAACATCCCGCCTCTGAGACCAACGCATTTATTATTTAGGACAAATTAAGGAGGGAAAAAACCTAACTGCATTAACAAGCGTTTAAAAATTTGTCGGCGCGACAATGAGTTAACGTGCCGCCCAGCACTAGTTATATCGAGAAATTTATCGTTATCGTGATAATGCCCTGAAATATCACAATATAATTTTTAAGCCATATCGCCTACCCCTAGCAGATATTATAAGATTTTTTTTTTCTTCTTTCTGATGAAATTTGTTTTATTTTGAACGAATGAATAAAAAAAAAAAACATGCAGCGCTGGGGTGTTTTCAGTACGCCGTAGTTTCAGGGACACGTTGGCTCATACTTTATCGTGCTTCATCTTCTGACTCTCATCATATTCTATCGTGTAGAAACTCTTCAGATTAAAAAAGTTAGATGTTCCAATTGCTAGTTTGAACGACTCTCCGTCATGTTTTGCAGCAGAAAGAGACCTCGCTGCAGCAGAAGAAACCTGCAGTTTATCAGATCTTAGAAAGCCGAACAACTTCCACACCGGCTAATTAGTCTTTCATCTCTTATCAGTGATGTCATCCCTTTCTCTTCGCTTGTGAAACCTTGTTCAGTCACATTCTGACGGTCATGGGCACTCGTTTTGAAGCGAAAACTTAACGCGCGTTGGAGATTAGCTTAGCCTGCTACCGCTAACGCCTCTGGACTCTTTGCGTAACACCTACGTCACCACGCACTTACGTAGTTGTGTTGCAGATTTTTCTGTCCGGGTTGAAACTGAAGCTGCCGCTTCAACCCGAACAGAAAAAGAAAAGCAACAGAAACGCTATAATCCTATCGAAATATCGAAAATATGCTTAAAACTCATATCATCGTTATTGAATAAAAGTATATTGCGAGATATATCAATATCGAATTATTGTCCAGCACTACTTGAAATGTAAATATGCAGGTTTTGTCATGATCAGTAGCCCCCACTGGCCTTCATCTGCTCACATCTCTGGCCCTTCATGACGTGCACGTTTTTGGTCACACCTGCCAGTTTTCTCCATGTCCTGACTCCTCCATACAGCAGTTACCGGTAATAATAAAAACTGTTCTTGTTTTTCACTCCTGTGTCTGGCTTATATTGAATCCAAAACCCACTCCTGACAGGTTTTCATAAAATGTTGAAGAAAATGTTTTATTGTGTCAAACCAAACAGTTTTCAGGTTTTCATGCCCAGAAATGTTTACAGAAGTAATTTTGTTTCAAACATTAATTTATAAATGTTAACTCTAATGTCTTAAAAAGTGTCATCTATGTGATCAAAACATGTAACCCTTCTTCTTCCTCCTGATAAGACATAAGATTTCTTGTTTCACCAAATAGATATTATCATACAAAAAACGAATAGGCTTAAAAAAAATCAGCTCTAAAGACAGGCTGTTATACAGATGAACGAAAATATTTTAGAGCAAAATTATTTGGAAAAATATAGAACGAGGTTATTTTAATTGAATGCGTTGTTCGCTTCGGCTAGATGCTGCCACTTCCTTCATCACACATGACAGCAAGTGTGGAGACGCGCATGGCCCATGATAAAAAAAAATCCATCTACAGGTAGTCCCCGACTTACGAGCGCTCTGACTTACGAGGTCCCGGACTTACGAGCATGCATCTCATTAAAAAAAAAAAAATTTTTTTTTTTTTTTTTTTTTTTATAAATGAATACATGTACAGTACTGGACAGTCACCAAGCACTTAGTCTATCCTAACACAGTTTTTAAAGATGAAGGAATAAGTTGAATTGTCTCCCTTTCACATAAAGGGAGCAAGCTCCCTATGGAGCCTGCAGGGAGGAGGGAGACAATTCAACTGATTCCTTCATCTTTAAAAACTGTGTTAGGATAGGCTAAGTGCTTGGTGACTGTACAGTACTGTACATTTATCTATTAATAAATAAAAAACAATAAAAAATAAAAATACTGTATATACTGTATATTTTTAATAAATAGATAAATGTACAGTACTGTACAGTCACCAAGCACTTAGCCTATCCTAACACAGTTTTTAAAGATGAAGGAATCAGTTGAATTGTCTCCCTCCTCCCTGCAGGCTCCATAGGGAGCTTGCTCCCTTTATGTGAAAGGGAGACAATTCAACTTATTCCTTCATCTTTAAAAACTGTGTTAGGATAGGCTAAGTGCTTGGTGACTGTCCAGTACTGTACATGTATTCATTTATTAAAAAAAAAAAAAAAAAAAAAAATTTTTTTTTTTTTTTTTTACTATGTGTTCCTACTTACGAATTTTTGACTTACGAGCGCCCCCTAGTGACGGAACTCGCTCGTAAGTCGGGGACTACCTGTATCCATTATCTTCACCGGCTACTTCCTTTTTGGGTTGCTGCTCGCTGGTGCTCATGTCCAGTCTTCACAGAGGCGAGTTCACCTTGGACAGATCTCAAGTCCATTTCAACTGGCAAGTCAGCAGACGCGACAGGTGTCCATCTGAGCTTAACGTGACTTTTTCTTTAAACCAGCCGGTTGGACCTGCCTCCTCCTCAACAAGTAGCTTAACATTGTTTTATAATGTGCATTCTTATTTAGTTTTCTTTGTGCTGCAATTCGTAAAAACACGTCACAAAAGTCTGAGTCCACGTGCGCAATTATTGCGCAATGCGCCAACAATCTCTTTACAGTCTGATTAACTGCTGCACTCTTCTTTCTTTCTTCAACCTCTCAACATATAAACTTACTGCCTCCTCCTTTACAAGTAAATTAACACAATTTTGTATAATGATTTCTTATTATTTGAGTTGTATGATTGGTAAAAGCGCATCAACACCTGCAACCGGACAGCCGAACATCAAGCACACACACACATTATGAAGCGCCCAGCCGACCGAGCTCCAGGTTCGGGGTAGAAATTACAGCTCTACCTCTGCAGGATATAGTCCTTTATAGGTCAAAATAGGTCATGTAATTTATCTGTATTATGTCAATATTAATACGTTCATCTTTTTAGATTAATCGCATGTGTGAACGCGTTAATATTGACACCCCTAATATATATATATATATATATATATACACTGTATATACAGTATAGATATATACATATATAAACAATATATAAACAACCCTCATAATGTGTTTGATTTATAAACTTTGTTATATTTAAAAGGGTGACATTCTAAAAAGTTTAGCACAAGTACTCAAGATAACTTAAAATAACTTTTTATTTGCCAGAATTACCAACCTCTCTTTTAAATGACAATTTTACTCAAAGGGATTAGAGTTTAAATATTTCAGTTTACATATTGAATACAGTACTGAAGTATTTTATGCACTTATTACGCTTCACGGCCCAAAGCTGAGGGGGACCTTTTTTTTTTCTCCAAACTGGGGGTCTGACAAATAGTGTTTGAGAACAGCTGATTTAACCTACTGACATTTGAAGTGGAAATATTTTTTAAAGAAAATGGCAAACATGATCGCTCAGACATGATAAAAGATGTGGTCTGTTACCATCAAATTATAAGAGGCAGCTTTACTGCCCACAACTCCGCACCCTGTCGCTTCTTTTAAAACCAGTGTTACATTAGTATCTCCCTGAGCCTCCCGTCCTGCATCACAAACCCTCCACACTCCTTTTCTTCACAATATCTTCCTCTGACTCCGTCCCTGCTCGCAGAGCAGTAATGCTGCTGAGCCTGCAGAGCAGCATTCCAATTGAACAAAGAGACGCAGTCATGCAGGCTGCAGGTGGAGAGCAGAGGTCTTCTCTCCAACACACACACACAAGCGTTTACACACTTCCTGATCATGGGAATATCGTTTACCATGACCTGTACCAGCGAGAAAATATATACAATATATGTGCTCACCATAAGGATGCCACGGGTCAGCTGCAGAAGCTGCAGCTCCGGCCCCAGCCCTGGACGCAGCTCCGCCCCCCATTCCCCACGGGTCAGCCCTGGCACTTGGCTCAGGAACATCCATTAGATCCATTAAAGATGACTGTGGCTACAAAGAAACAGATACATTTCGTAAGAAACAATAACAAAAAATAAGGCAAAAAATCAAAGCCAAGAAGAAAACCAATGAGATTAGGATTTACAGAAGTCAAGTCAACTTTATTTATAGAGCACATTTAAAACAGAAAGACAAGGACCTTGTCCCAAATGGATTTTATTTCCCACCACAAATCTGTTTTTGATGTTGTCATTTAAAAAATATTCTCATAAAACACAACACCATTTCTAGAAAGGCATTCATCCATGTGTTCCGGTACACACAGAAAACAACCCAAAATGCTGTAGTATGCCAGGCCTGAATTTGGCACTGTAACAATGCCACAAAAAACACACAACAAAAACAGGAAACAAGCCATGAAGCAAATGCACAAAGTTTACACATCTCGTAGAAGAAGAAAAAGATATATATATAGATGTAGAGAGAGAGAGATGGATAGAGATAGATATTATGTAAATGTATAGCTATCAGTGTTTCCCCTACTGTCAGAGGAGTCGATATCCAAGAAGGGTGCACCGACCTGTCAACAGAACCGAGCGCCCTGCCTACTAATCCCCACCACCCACAATTGCCGGTATTCATGTAGCGCTAAGCTAGTGGTGCACAATACAGCAGGCACACTAGCTGAGAAGATACAAACGTGGCTCCACACCCACCCACACAAAATTGGGTTGACAAGTTTTTTTGTCAAAAGTTGACAAAATTCCCCACAGACAAGAGTACCCTGCCAAGGCTGGAGACCTAGGGAAAAAACTGTTTCAGTTTACCGCTCATTCTACAAGTACCATTCTGTACCTGGGCAGGTCAAAAGAGGCAAGATCAAATGTAAACACTAGCATCCATATTTATAGAGGTGCTTGAGTTTGTGAACCCTTTAGAATTTTCTATATTTCAGCATAAATGACCCAAAACATCAGAGGTTCACACAAGTTCCAAAAGTAGATAAAGAGAACACAGTTAAACAAATGACACAAAATATTATAATTTATTTATTGAGGAAAATGATCCAATATTACATATCTGTGTGTGGTACAAGTATGTGAACCTCTAGGATTAACAGTTAATTTGAAGGTGAAATTAGAGTTGGGTGTTTTCAATCAATGGGATGATGATCAGGTGTGAGTGAGCACCTGTTTCATTTAAAGAACAGGGTCCATCAAAGTCTGCTCTTCACAACATGTTTGTGGAAGTGTAGCAGAAACAACAGAGATTTCGGAGGAGCTCAGAAAAAGAATAGTTGATGCTCATCAGGTTGGAAAATGTTACAAAACCATCTGTAAAGAGTTTGGACTCCACCAATCCACAGTCAGACAGACTGTGTACAAATGGAGGAACATCAAGACCATTGTTCCCCTCCCCAGGAGTGGTGGACCAACAAAGATCACTCCAAGAGCAAAGCGTGTAACAGTCTGCGAGGTCACAAAGGACCTCAGGGTAACTTCTAACAACTGAAGGCCTCTCTCACATTGACTAATGTTGATGTTCATGAGTCCACCATCAGGAGAACTCTGAACAATGGTGTGCAAGGCACGGTTGAAGGAGATAACAGTGCTCTCCAAAAAGAACATGGCTGCTCATCTGCAGTTTGTTAAAGATCACGTGGACAAGTCAGAAGACCGTTGGAAGAAGGTTTTGTGGATGGATGAGACCAAACTAGAACTTTTAGTTTAAATGAAAAGTATTATGTTTGAAGAAAGGAAAACACCACATGAAAACCTTATCCCATGAGTGAAACATGGTGGTGGTAGCATCATGGTTTGGGGCTGTTTTGATGCATCTGGGCCAGGACGGCTTGAAATCATTGATGGAACAATGAATTCTAAAATATATCAGAGGATTCTAAAGGAAAATGTCAGGACATCTGTCCATGAACTGAATCTCAGGAGAAGGTGGGTCATGCAGCGAGACAATGACCCTTTAACACACAAGTGGTTCTACCAAAGAATGGGTCAAGAAGAAGAATTATATCATATTTATGCAGAAATATAGAAAATAATAAAGAGTTCACAAACTTTCAAGCGCCACAATACTTGTGTACATTTCTAACAAGGACCAGCTGGAGAAGAGTTTTCCTCACAATGTTCAAACCATATCAGGGTAAACACAAGTGTCGGTCTTTTTAAAACCGTCTGTTGGGTCATTACAGCACAAAAATCATGGTTTAAACATACAAATAAGTCTTTAGACACTTAGACAAACAAGAGACAGTGTCATGGCAATATACCGTGTGTTCTAAAAACCCTGTCCAACATTTTGGCAGAAAAATTCTGTGAAAACTTTGCTGCACGTTACGTTTGCGGAAAGGAGCAGCCAAGGTCAGGTAGAAAAAGGGGACAGGGAAATAAAAGACTATTTCAGAAAAAAAAATTCATGTTAACGGAATCCCCCCCCACCAAGTCCAAAAGCTTTTGCTTGAATTTTACCTCTTTCTTCTTTTTGGGGAGTATTGCCGAGTCTGGTTCTTCTTTCTTACTTTCCTCCAAGGCCATCTGTAGTCTCAGGTCATCTCCTCTACGTAGACGCTCCTCCTAAATAAAAACACGTCAGTGAAACTATCTCCCTTAAAGTTTAGACCTAACAGCAAGGCTAATACTGCTAAACATAATTCTCTACTGTATTCATAATAAGCCAAAAACAAATATGATAATTGAATTTACAACAAGTTTCTGTAGTTTGTAAAACCCAACATGAACATGTTAGAACGTGTGCGTGCGTGAGTGCGTGTACCTGTTCTGCAGCTTCTCTGCTCATAGCTAAGGCAAGTTGTAGCTGGAGTTCCTCCTCTCCACTGGTCTGAGGTCTAGCCTGCTCCAGCTCTGAACCCGCGTTTGGGGAAGTAGCTAAAACAACACACATCCAGGTTGCATGGTAAAAATCACTTTCACCACAAACTACTTTTAGAAGGAATAAGATCAGATCAATCACGTCACTGGTTGCAAATATCATTTTCGTTAAAGTTACCGTTAACAAGAATGAAGACACCGACACAAAAGGACAACAGATCCCATTTTACTTGAACTGTATAAAAATAGCATTTGTACTTGCACTACACGAGTTTTGCTCATGAGGCTCACTGAGGACCTGTGATCATGTCCATTCAGCTAATTGGATTGGGACAGGCCATGTGGCAGCCAAAAGAAACAACGCACAGACTGCACGTGGCCAACATACACACACAATCTGGCTTGAAGTCAACATGAGGATATTTATTAAAGTAGTCAACAAAGTCCTCTTTAAAGGGACAGTTAGGACGTTTTGAAGTGAGGTTCTAAAGAATGGTTATAAACAAAATCTTGATGTAAAGAGCTTTTTGCAAAACCTCAGTATAGAGAAATAAAAGTTTCATTCTGGTGGAATAAATTAACTAAAGGCTAATCTAAGTAAAGTAATTCATGCCATTTTTTAATAAGCCTTTATATTGTTGTATATTTTACATTACATGCCATGGTTATTCTAGAAGAAAATAATATAACATTCCTGCACCAGAAGTGCTAAAGATAATAACTTCTGCAGATAGTTTCTATTACAAATGAGCAAAGAATTTTATGTCAACAACAGTGTCTGCTATATTGTCACAATTTAACTATTTTTCCAAACTGTGAACAGAAAGTTATCCTCAACAGGTAAGATATTAGTTGTTCATAACCTTTTCACAGAACTCTCCTTCAAATGATCGACTATTTAAATCATTTAGTGACTTGGTAGGATTGAGTTCAAAAGCTGCAGCTGTGTTGTTTCCACTGGAACAGACACATTTCTGGTCTTCTGTTTCATGTCTGTGCCTACTAGTTTGTGTCTGTATGAACATTGTGGGTGTGTGATGGTGTTTGAGCTGTCAACTTGTTTTCTTCAGTTTAACCCATTATTGTCCAGGTGATGATTCACATCTGAACATGATTTTTTTTCTTTAATCAACAGGGCAGCTCTGACAGCCCTTTAAGCCTTAAATATTGTCGTTTTGACTTAAAATTGTTTTACTCGACTTTTGTCCACCTACTTATTTTCCCTGCATAAGCATTTGCAAATAAATGCACACAATTTCCAAAAAACTCAAGACCATAAACTATGTAGGATGGAAGCATGCTGATGTTCAAAGAACACAAAGAAATGAGAGTGATGCATGTATGACACAAATGACAGTTTCCTTATTTGACCAGAAAAATGTCATAGCTCACAACCATAACATCTGATGTTTGACACCTCCTCAGAGTGTATACAAACACAAAATTCTGTGACGTTTAATCTTTCAGTTCCGTGGAAATGTACCGTACTTTTTGGCATATAAGTCACTGTCTTTTTACTAATTTGCATGTCCTGCGGCTTATACACCAAAGTGTCATATTTATGGATTTTTTCCCATATTTTTAGACCCATTTTTGACTCGGAAATGACCGTTTTTCATTTTGGCAAAAAAAAATGGTGCAGTACCACTTTTGTCCGCTAGGGGGACCCTTCCAGAGAGTACACCGACCGTTTCTAGCTCATGTGTCCGAAAAAAGCCTCCTCTGCTCGGACTGACTCTTGTCGCTGCCCGGCCTCCTGCTCTGGAGGTAGCTGCTATTTGCTGTGTACGTTAGCTGTGTTTTTTAGCAAGATAACTCATAAACCACACCGCAGATTTTCTTGAAACTTACAGAGCGTATGCTGGTGAAGATTCTCAGTCGTCCAGGACATGATAAAATCAAAAAAGGTGTTCAATACAAGATCAACTGGACTTTATTTGTTACAGAAGACGTTTCGCTTATCATCCGAGGAGCTTTATCAATTCAATGAAACTGAAAATTAAGGATTTTCAACAAACACAACATCCCAGTACATTTCAAACCCAGCAGAACTCTCAGACAGAGGCTGGTGCATCCTAAGGACAAAACACCAACACACAAACAGAGTGGTGTAGTGTACGCAGTCCAGTGCAGCGAGGACTGCCCAGACCGCTACAATTGGAGAAACTAAGCAACCCATCCACAAAAGAATGTCCCAACACAGGAGAGCAACCTCCTCTGGACAAAACTCAGCTGTTCACCTCCACCTCACGGACAAGGGTCACTCTTTTGAGGACCAGAATGTGCAAATTTTGGACAGAGAGCACAGATGGTTTGAGAGGAGTGTGAAGGAAGCTGTTTACCGTATTTGCCGGATTATAGGTCGCACCGGAATATAGGTCGCAGTGCCCAATTATTGCCAAAAATTTGGAAAAATCCATAAATTGGTCGCACCGGAATATAGGTCGCACCTACGTCACCGCCGACGTAACGCGTCATCCACCGCTGACGCACCGCGTGACCGCTGAGACAACCCGACAATATGGACCGAGTGTTTAGCTATGTTGCTAATGTCTGCCAGAAGCTAACAGAAGCTAAACACGAGACGAGTCCGTCTCTGAAAACACGAATAAAAAAATCGAATCTCATCTCAAATGTTTTATCGAGACCATAGTAACGTACATTAAAGCTCCTATAATTACACTCTGTAAGCAGAAAAAATATACACCGAGTGGTTTTGAAGCTATTTATGACATTAACAGAAGTAACACCGATAAAAAACTAATGCTAACACGAGACCAGTCCGCTTCTGACACGAATAAAAAATCGAATTTTAGGTCAAATGTTTTATCGAGACCATAGTAACGTACATTAAAGCTCCTATAATTACACTCTGTAAGCAGAAAAAATATACACCGAGTGGTTTTGAAGCTATTTATGACGTTAACAGAAGTAACACCGATAAAAAACTAATGCTAACACGAGACCAGTCCGCTTCTGACACGAATAAAAAAATCGAATTTATGTCAAATGTTTTATCGAGACCATAGTAACGTACATTAAAGCCTTATAATTACACTCTGTAAGCAGAAAAAAATATACACAGAGTGGTTTCGAAGCTATTTATAACATACCGTAAACAGATATACTGTACATCCACAAGCTAACAAGCTATGCTAATAAAAGATCGTTATTTTTATTTTTAATCTCAAACATCTATTAAAGGTACTCACTTGTAAATATCCACACTGATTACATCCTTTAAGTTTCAGAAAAATCCGCTGAGTGGTTCTTGACTCATCTTGCTAACAAACAGCAAACATACAGAGCTAACAAAGCTACCAGTACATCTTCTTCTTCTTCTTCTTCTTGGGTCAGTGTACTCCTCTGGAAGTGGTACTGCATTGCGCCCCTAGCGACCGAAAGTGGTACTGCACCATTTGCTGCCAAACTGAAAAGGCTCATAACGGAGTCAAAAATTGGTCTAAAAATATGGAAAAAAATTCCATAAATAGGTTGCACCGGATTATAGGTCGCAGGCCTTGAAAAAAACCATAAAAAGGTGCGACCTATAATCCGAAATTTACGGTATGTTAAGAGAGAAAAACCTTCTCTTAACAGAGGAGGAGGTCTGAGATTTCAACTTTCTAATGCCTCCTACCCACCGCCCCCGGCGTCGGGCGGCCGAAGCGGCCGGATAACACCGGTTTACATTCAAAGTCTATGGAGGAGACGCGTGGAGTCACGGGGAACAAGGAAGCGGCGAGATTCGAGTGATCGAAGCGGCGCGACGGCAGCCTGCACACGCACGCGCGCGTCGCCGTCGAGCCGCAGACGTCCCAAATGTTGATCTCTGGCGGCTCGACGCATCCGGCAAACAGTCGGGAGAGCCTCGCTATCTGATTACACAACCACAACGGGACTTTTTTCGGACTTTTTAAACTCACCGGATCCAGCCTCCAGGAATTGGACCCAAACTCCGGTAAGAAACGTGGCATTTTTACAGTTGCTGCTGACAGGCTGCTGTACTCTCCAGTGTAGATCACCCCAAACATAAAAAAAAGTTTTAATCTCATCGAAGACCGTCGGAGGTGCAGTTAAAACAACAACTGAACCCGGAAAACAAGCCAGAGACCCCTCCCTCTGCTACCCCCTAGTGTACGTCATCAGACGGTGTTCAATGGTTCAGTGGAACCGTGACCAGCGGCCAAAAGGGGACGGCAGGAGCGTTTGCAGTTGTGCGGTGGGTAGGAGGCATAAGACTTATAACTCAGTTCTGGGTCTGATTCCCAAACGTTTTACACCGGATGGGAGCAGAGGTGTCTTGTCTGTGAATTAGACTAGCAAAATTTTTTTGAGAAACCTCTGTTGTTGGTTTGGGAGGGTGTTTTTGTCAATTTACATACAGTTGTGTGTCTTCTGTCAGAGACCTCAGGGGAACTCCCTACTGTTAAGGTGTGATCTGTCAATTTACATGTATGTGTTACCTCAGTTTGAAATTTACATACCCGGTAGGGCTGGGCCATATCATATCGTTACCGGTAATACCGGTATAAAAAGCTTGCCCGGGCAAAAACCTTATATCATGATATGCTAATTTCATGACGTAATACGTCAGGGCGCCCCGCCCCTTAACACCCGACAACTGCGCACCTCCCCACCACCAGTCTACTGGTGTAAAACGCTAATTAGTTACTGCTAAAATGTTAAAAACAACGCGCGCGCGTCTCAACTTCTCTCCCCCTGCTCTGCAGCCTGCAGACAGCTGTCCCCTCCTCCCCTCCTCCCCCGCCCTGCTCCGCTCCGCGCAGCTCGGTGCTGCATGTCTCGCTGCGTGTCCCCGCTGTAACTGTGTCAAACTCGCGCGGCTCCACAGTCCGTCCACATCAGACACAGATCAGTTAAAAAAATGAATCAAGAGGAATGATGCCAAATGAACAGATGAAGCTGAAACATGAACAAGTTTCAGCCGGGTCAGCTGATCAACTTGTAGAAGTTACAGCTCATTTAAAGGAGCTGTATGTAACATTTTTTATAAACATATTTCTTCACTCTGCCACATCTCCTGACAGACTGATGTTAGCCAGGTAATCTCTGAAGAAAAAATATATACTTTAAAAATGATCTGTTATTTAGATTGAAAAAGTCTGCACAAAATATAGATTAAAAAAACCACCACAAAAACTAAAGTGCAGGTGTAGTTTTACTTGGAGACTAAATACTTTACTAAATAAAGTAATTTCAGTAAAATTACCCCTTGTTGTTTTTTAAAATTTTATATAATACTGCAAAGCAACATGTTAAGTTAATTTTGTCAAATAAATAAATTTGATTTTTTTTTTTGGGTTATATCACGAAATTTATCGTTATCGTGATAATACTCTGAAATATCACGATATAATTTTTGAGCCATATCGCCCACCCCTAATACCCGGTATGTTGGTGCGTGACTCACTGTTATAACTCCACGCGCACACAGTCTGTTTCATTGAATTGATAATGCTCCTCGGATGAGAAGCGAAACGTCTTCTGTAACAAATAAAGTCCAGTTGATCTTGTATTGAACGCTTTTTTTGATTTTACAGAGCGTAATTATTTGGTGGTCATTTACAACTGACTAGCTTTATGAGATGTTTGAGATTTAAAAAAAAAACTATCTTTTATTAGCGTTTAACTACTGTAAGCAGATACTGTACCTACTATTTAGATACAGGTAATCCCAGACTTACGAGGGGTCGACCTACGAGGTTCCAGATTTACGAGGTTATCATATTTAATAAAAAATATGAAAAAAATATATATATTTTTTTTATATATTTTTGTGTGTGTGTTTAAATGTTCTTAAATTCATGTGTACATCACTCTGTTGCAGCTGTGGTTGTTTTAAAGGCTTTATAAATAATAATAATCATAAAAATAATAATTTTTATTCATAATTGCGCAACTTCTGGCCGTTTCCGGGAATGCCGCGGTGACCTACATTTCACGACGGTCTCGGGCGGCTCCTGCCAGCCGGCGGTGACCTCCATTTCACATACCGGTAGTCTCGGCTCCTGCCAGCCGGCTTTGTCCGAATCCGATCAGAGGTTCCTGCACTGGGATACATGATCTGGAGCTGAACGGTGGTTTTGTGGAGGACGGATGGACGAAGGAAAACGACACTGTGGACCACGTGAAGCAACAGACAGCTAGCCGGACCGGATTATCAACGAGCTAACATTAGCCTCGTAGCTCCAGCCGACAGCCGGCTTTGTGCGATCAGAGGTTCCTGTGCTCGGATACATGATCTGGAGTTGAACGGTGGTTTTGTGGAGGATGGATGGACGAAGGAAAACGACACTGTGGACCGCGTGAAGCAACAGACAGCTAGCCGGACCGGATTAGCAACGAGCTAACATTAGCCTCGTAGCTCCAGCCGACAGCCGGCTTTGTGCAATCAGAGGTTCCTGTGCTTGGATACATGATCTGGAGCTGAACGGTGGTTTTGTGGAGGACGGGTGGACAAAGGAAAATGACACTGTGGACCGCATGAAGCAACAGACAAGACAACCGGACCGGATTAGCAACGAGCTAACATTAGCCTCGTAGCTCCAGCCGACAGCCGGCTTTGTGCGATCAGAAGTTCCTGGAGCTCGCCGCGATGTCTGCCAGGCAGCCGAAGATATCGGGGGACACCGAGCTAACTTGGAGAAACAAAGCCGAGAGCCTTTTTGGATGGGCTAATGCTAAAAGGTGCAGCTAATGCCCAACAGCAGCAGCGGATTTGGATGGGCTAACATGCTAACAGGTGCAGCTAATGGCGGCGCACGCAGATGGCTTTCGGTAAGTTATTAAAACTTTTTCTGGCTCCAAATGTATGAAGTTAACACACTAACAGTCCTTCCTGTAAACAGTTTAAACTGCGTGGTGCTGCAGTAAGCTGTGGAGCTCGGATGTAACGCAGCGGAGCTAACAGCAGAGCTAACAGCAGAGCTAACAGGCAAACAGACGAGAGATTTTGCAGCTCAAAGTAAGAAATAAATTTTTTATGTACTGTATGTTCTTTTAAAATGTTTTAAAGTGTTAGGATAGGCATTACCGCACATGTACGTGTATCAGTAGCGGCTCAGGCGGTATATAGGTATATGTACAGGTAGTCCCCGATTTACGAGATTTTCGTCTTACGAGATAGTCGTAGTAACGGAACTCGCTCGTAAATCGGGGATTACCTGTATATAGCTCATAAACCACTCGGTGAATAGTTTTTCTGCTTACAGAGTGTAATTATATGGGGTTTAATGTACAAACTGTTGCCTTGTATAAGACATTTGAGATAAAATTCGATTTTTTTTATTCGCGTTTTTAGAGACGGAATCGTCTCGTTAGCTTCGGTTTTATTTCCGTTTATAGTCATAAACCACTCGACGGATATTTTTTAGGCTTACAGAGTGAACGGTTAAGCTCAGGAACACTTGTGCTATAATGTCAGCTAAGAAACATGTTTTTTCTCAGCAAAGAAATAATTTTTTTTACCATGTTAATCTTGTAAAGACCTTCCATGCTGGCTCGCTTCTGTGGCCGCCATTTTCAGCAGGGCAAATGAGGCGCTGACGCGTCGCATAGCGGTGACGCATAATAGATGTGACTTATAGGGCGAAGCGGCGTATTTATGGATTTTTTTCAAATTGTCAGAGTCAGAGAGTCTTTATTGTCATTTGCACCGCATGTGGTACATGTGATGAAAACGAGATTATGTACACGGGGTCCCAGTTACATCCAACAACAAATGCAAGAGAAAAACAGTAATAACATCTAGAATTAACTAAGAGAAACATCAACTAGTAATACACTAAGCCCTAATGTAGTGGAAAAACATCATTATAAACAGCAGCACGAACATGAGTCTGTATGAGCAGATGGTCACAGATGAACACAGCAACAAGAAAACAGATCAGCATCAGCATGATGTGATATTTTGCAGTGTTTATTCTTATTATTTATTTATTCATGAGTCTAACAGCCTCAGGGTAGAAGCTGTTCCTCAGTCTAGTGGTTCTACATTTGATGCTCCTCAACCTCCGTCCTGAGGGGAGTGGGGCAAAGAGTGAGTGTGCTGGGTGAGTGAGGTCTTTCATGATGCAGGTGGCTCTTTTCCTGCATCTGGAGGTGTAAATGTCTGTGATGGTGGGGAGACTGACTCCAACAGACTTCTGTGCAGCCTTCACCACTCTCTGTAGAGCTTTCCTCTCTGCAACTGTGCAGCCTCCATGCCACACATTGATGCTGGAGCACAGGATGCTCTCCACTGCACACCTGTAGAAGGAGGTGAGAACTGGGCTGCTCAGACCAGCTCGTCTCAGCCGTCTGAGGAAGTAGAGTCTCTGATGACCTTTCTTGATCAGGCTGGTGGTGTTGTTGCTCCAGCTGAGGTTATCATTCAAGTGTACACCCAAGTATTTGTAGCTGGAGACCACCTCCACCGCAGATCCACCTATGTTCAGTGGGGCATGGGTGTGTTTGTTCCTTCTGAAGTCCACAATCATCTCCTTTGTCTTCTTCACATTCATGTGAAGATTATGGGAAATTATTCCCAATAATTGGACAAAGCGGCTTATACACAGAAGCGGCTTTTACCCCGAAAAGTACGGCCAATCCGGCCCATGCGGACCCCAGAATCATAGGCCCTGCAGAGAAGGTCGTCAGTAATACGGCACTGAGGCCGCAGACAACGGGCATTAGGCCGCAGAGCCTCGTCAGGAGGAACGATAAGAGAGGCGATGTTTGGTTCTACCGCAGGCATCTGCCCCAGGCCAACCCTAGTTGTCTTCTGCATGGACGCCAGGACCCTGCCATCCCTTGTCAGACGCGAAAACACCCTGGTGTCAGACCAACAGGCATGTAGTTCCCGTACATACTCGTCCGAGGGGGGAACCACAAGGGCCGCTTCCGATGTACGGCGCCTAAAAAACACGCTGGAAGCTGCAGGCTGGGCCTGGGGGACACTAATCTGCCAGCGGGCAAGAGCCGTTCGAATGGCGGCTGTCACGGACTCCTCCGTGTTGTCCTGGGAGGCAACGGAGTCAGACTCAAACACCTCGGAGCCCAGCCCTGAAAGGTCCTCACGGAAGTGGGTGCGAAAGACCGCCTGCGAAACAGCATCGTCACCAGCGACCGATGCTTCATCTCGCTCGGGAGGGAGCGCCCTGTCCCAGTCATCATTAGTTTGAAAGGACCGGAGGAGGGTCCTCACGTGGGCCAGCTCAGCAGTGAGGTGATCCACCCTCGTGGACAACCTGTCCGCATCGGGCCGTCTGGCTCGATTCGCCGGCCGTGAAGGCGCGGCCACAGCAGGCCGTTTGCTCACCGCCTGACCCGGCGGCAACGGGCTACGTGGTGCGGCACTCTCCCCGCCGGTAGGCCGCTCCAGAAGTTAAACTCCACGCGGGTGCAAACGCCACCGCTGTGAGAGTAAAAAAGAGCAGAACTTACCAGTTGTCGTTGAAGCGACCGTAGAACCGGTAAGATGAAAACAGCACGTGCAACCCTTGGAGGGCGACTTACCCGCAACTCCGACCAAAGCTGGTCACGTGGCTACTAGCAACGAGCAGTTTTCCGGAAAGCAGTGTGGTACACACCGAAGCAATCAGCTTCACACGACCACACGCTGTACCCAACATACAAACCTGCACACGAGAAAAATGAAGGGACTGGGTCCCGGATGTGACGTGCCTTATAGAGTCACGCGGGTCCCCGACAGGTCACGGGGTGACGTTGTTGTCATTTGTACTTGACCTGCGCATGCGCAAGAATGCTCATTCGTGCTTGAAAGCACCGCCCCTGGCGGTCAGGAGGGATGAAATAGAACTAAATTCAATTGAATTAATGTTTAAGGGTCACTTAAAATCATTGAATTGTTACAAATTACTACAATTTTTATACATATTCCATTTAAAAGCATTGCTGTGATGGACGAGTACCCAAATATTTCAAAAAGCTGAGTACCGGTACCATTTATACTCTTAATAAATAATTCAGTTTGCATCCATTTTCAGGTTCAGCAATGTGTCTGTCATTTGGACTCTTAAATTTTTGCTGAAGTCGCCATGTTCTTTGATTTCTTGTCAGACTTAAAGCTCCACTGACATCATCTTTTAACTTTCCATAAAATGGCACAACATATATATATATTAAGATTGACCTCTGATCGTTTTTGCTAAAACAATGTTAAATTAATTAAAATTCCTCTCAAAAATAGTTTAAAATTAGCGCCTTTTTTTTAATTGATAAATATGGATTTTCCCGTCGCGCGATTATGACGTCAGACACAGACGAAGATGCAAACGCATCCGTCCGATTTAGCCATTTAAAACTTTATGTTTCAGAGAAGCCAAAGTTATTTCGAGTAAACAGCAGGTTATAATTTTTTTTCAGTTCTTGGCATAAACCAACACAGACATGTTCCCGTTTTTAGTGTTTTACATGCTTTATATTAGTAGCTGTATTGTGATGCGAAGCCACGGAGCTCCCAGGCGGGAGCTGAAACAGCTGCCGTAATCCGGCATGAAAAAGAAAAACACACCGCTGGCTGAAGCCCTGAGCTCGATGGAATGTCCGGCGTAAAACTAACTTGACCGCGGTTTAATGTGACGCAGATGTGTTTATATAGCTCTGCTCTGCAAACATTGAACGTTGTTGTCTTGCGGTGTTGAGTGTAAAATATTTCCGTGACACAACGCACATGTTACGATGAAAAGTCGGCTAGCTGCTAGCATGCACTCACCAGTGTTGTCCGAATCGATCTTGCCACAGGAACAAGCGTCCAAGCTCCATGTAAACAATCCATCTTGCAACAGGAACAAGCGTCCAGCTCCATGTAAACAATCCATCTTGCGAAAGAAACAAGCGTCCAGCTCCATGTAAACAATCCATGAACAAACGACCCGCTCTTTCCAAACGATGTCAAAACAAACCCAACAGAGTACTCAGTCAGCCCCTCACGCTTGTAGCTGCCTGCAAACTATGAACTGGATTTCCTGAATGTGAGGCGGGTCTTGTTACTCTGGGTTCATGAGACAAGCCTCCGTTCAGGAAATCCATTCCATAGTTTGAAGCCAACGTGCATCATGGGTTGGATCGATACGTAAACAAGGCTGGTATCGGTATGTGCCATGAGCATTGGTTCCGCTTCTGCTCGGAGGGCGGGCCAGGGTCCATCTTACACGGGCACGTGAGTAGAACCGCCACAGACTTTGGCTTCTCTGAAGAAAAACCGCTAAAATATAACGTTTTAAATGGCTAAATTGGACGGATGCCTTTGCATCTTCGTCCATTGTATCAATGTGCGCAGTTGACGGAGTCTGTGTCTGACGTCATAATCGCGCGACGGGAAAATCCATATTTATCAATTAAAAAAAGGCGCTAATTTTAAACTATTTTTGAGAGGAATTTTAATTAATTTAACATTGTTTTAGCAAAAACGATCAGAGGTCAATCTTAATATATATATATATATGTTGTGCCATTTTATGGAAAGTTAAATGATGTCAGTGGAGCTTTAACTTGTCTTTTATGTGCTAATCTTTTCTTTAAATTTTTTTAATTGAAAACATTAATTTAAATTGTTTTTATACTCGAATTATTTTGGCAACAGTTACCAGCAAATAATTTCTGTAGAACACTGCTACACTTAAGACGGGTCCCACTGGCACAAAATTAATGTGAAATACTTCATACCGGTAGTTGCAAGAGAAAATGACACAAATGTCTCCACCAGCTAAAACAACAATTTCATGCCCACCACTGTGGGAATAAACCATATATGGGTAAGTTCTTGATACTGTTCTCACACAACTCTGCCAATACAGTACCGGTATAAAAAATAATTTAGCAGTTCTTCTATAGCTCCTGAATTGTGCCTCCATGCAGTCACCGCTATGAATACAATATGTCCTGATCACAACCAGTGTGGTCTATTTATGGTAGATTCATGATGAGATAATGGAGCACATTTTAATTTAAAGGCTGAGAGGCTTGAAAGCCTAACACATCCCCACTTTGTCGCTGCAGCTAATGAATTTAGTGGCTTCTGAAAAAGGTAGGCTTTTTTGCATGCATAATTTCTTTTTATGTGTTACCATATAATCTCACACAGCCTGTTCTTTGAATTGAGAAAGCCGTTTGGATGAAGGGCGAAACGTTTTCTGTCACAAATAAAGTCCAGTTGTTTTTGTATTGAACGCTTGTTCTGATTTTACCATATAAAGGACAAAAGTAAAGAAGGGAGCTCAACTGAAAACTCCTAAAACAGAAACCACTACAATAATAAAGCTAAATTCAACTATTTTTACCTCAGGATTTACCTGAGAATGAACAAAAGGCTGAAAACTCAGTTATTCCTTTTATACTGATATACATTGCCTGGCCCCCCCAAAAAAAGTCGCACCTGGATTTACCTAAAAAAAGTTGCACCTGGATTTACCTCACCTCAACGCATGGCTCTGGCTCTGGAACCAGTTTCCTTGAGAGGGGTTGGACACTCTTCCACTCTGGAGTTGCCCCTGGTGAAAGGCGCCGAGCAGGAGTGGGCATACTTGTTGCCCCCCATCTTGGTGCCTGTACGTTGGGGTTTACCCCGGTGAACGAGAGGGTAGCCTCCCTTCGCCTACGTGTGGGGGGACGGGCTCTGACTGTTGTTTGTGCCTATGCGCCAAACGGCAGCGCAGATTACCCACCCTTTTTGGAGTCCTTGGAGGGGGTATTGGAGAGTGCACCTCCTGGGGACTCCCTTGTTCTACTGGGGGACTTCAACGCTCACGTGGGCAATGACAGTGAGACCTGGAGGGGTGTGGTTGGGAGGAACGGCCCCCCTGATCTGAACCCGAGTGGTGTTCTGTTATTGGACTTCTGTGCTCGTCATGGATTGTCCATAACGAACACCATGTTCAGGCATAAGGGTGTACATATGTGCTCTTGGCACCAGGACACCCTAGGTCGCAGTTCGATGATCGACTTTGTTGTCGTCTCATCTGATCTGCGGCCGCATGTCCTGGACACTCGGGTGAAGAGAGGGGCGGAGCTGTCCACTGACCACTACCTGGTGGTGAGTTGGCTCCGATGGTGGGGGAGGATGCCGGTCAGACCTGGCAGACCCAAACGTATTGTGAGGGTCTTTGGGAACGTCTGGCAGAGTCTCCCGTAAGACGGAGCTTTAACTCCCATCTCCGGGAGAGCTTTGAACATGTTCGAGGGAGGCGGGGGACATTGAGTCCGAGTGGGCCATGTTCCGCGCCTCTATTGACCTACAAATGCCTGAATGGCCTCGCTCCCCTCTACCTCTCTGAGCTGCTGGAACCATATGTTCCACCGCGGGCCCTGAGATCATCTGATCAGATGCTCCTGGTGGTTCCAAAAACACATCTGAAGCTCCGAGGAGATCGGGCGTTTTCAGTCACCGGCCCCAAACTCTGGAACAACCTGCCCCTCAACATTAGACAGGCCTCCTCCCTTCACTTGTTCAAATCCCTGCTAAAAACCCATCTGTTCTCTCTGGTGTTTCATACTGTGTGAGCTGACGTAGTGTATATATTTTTACTGTTTTCATTTTAATATTGTTCTTATACATTTTTATTATACTTTACTGCTGTTAATATCAGAATTGTTACTATTGATGTGTGATACTGTTCTGTAAATTTTTGAGCCTCTTTTATGTTGTGTGTGTGTGTGAAGCACCTTGATAACAGTTTATCTGTTCTAACTGTGCTATATAAATAAATTTGACTTGACTTGACTATTGTCGAGGCAGCTTATATGAGTTGTGGCCGCAAGGTGGTTGGTGCCTGTCGTGGTGGCAACCCTCGAACTTGGTGGTGTGGACACCGGCGGTGAGGGATGCTGTCATGCTGAAGAAGGAGTCCTATTGGGCCTTTTTGGCCTGTGGGACCCCGGAAGCAGCAGATAGGTACCGGACAGTCCAAGCGGCATGCGGCTCGGGTGGTTGCTGAGGCAAAAACTCGGGCGTGGGAGGAGTTCGGAGAGGCCATGGAGAATGACTTCCGTACGGCTTCGAGGCGATTCTGGTCCACCATCCGGCGTCTCAGGGGGGGAAAGCGGTACGCGACCAACACCATTTATGGTGGGGATGGCGTGCTGTTGACCTCAACTCGGGATGTTGTGAGTCGGTGGGCGGAATACTTCGAAGACCTCCTCAATCCTACTGGCACGTCTTCCACTGAGGAAGCGGAGCCTGGGGACTTTGGGTCGGGCTCTCCAATCTCTGGTGCTGAGGTCGCCGAGGTGGTTAAAAAGCTCCGCGGTGGCAAGGCTCCGGGGGTGGATGAGATTCGTCCTGAGTTCCTTAGGGCTCTGGATGTTGTGGGGTTGTGTTGGCTTACGCGACTCTGCAATATCGCGTGGACATCGGGGCAGTTCCCTTGGATTGGCAGACTGGGGTGGTGGTTCCCCTATTCAAAAAGGGGGACCGTAGGGTGTGTTCCAACTATAGGGGGATCACACTCTTAAGCCTCCCTGGTAAGGTCTATTCAGGGGTTCTGGAGAGGAGGGTCCGTCGGATAGTCGAACCTCGGATTCAGGAGGAGCAGTGTGGTTTTCGTGCTGGTCGTGGAACACTGGACCAGCTCTACACCCTCAGCAGGGTCCTGGAGGGTGCGTGGGAGTTTGCCCAACCAGTTTACATGTGCTTTGTGGACTTGGAAAAGGCATTCGAC
Source organism: Garcialebias charrua (assembly GCA_038048925.1). Taxonomy (NCBI): domain Eukaryota; kingdom Metazoa; phylum Chordata; class Actinopteri; order Cyprinodontiformes; family Rivulidae; genus Garcialebias; species Garcialebias charrua. Next base: position 82,240 of record JBBPBX010002679.1, read on the forward strand.
CGCGTCCCTCGGGGGGTTCTGTGGGGGGTACTCCGGGAGTATGGGGTACCAGGCCCATTGATATGGGCTGTTAGGTCCCTGTACGACCGGTGTCAGAGCTTGGTCCGCATTGCCGGCAGTAAGTCAGGCTCGTTTCCAGTGAGAGTTGGACTCCGCCAAGGTTGCCCTTTGTCACCGATTCTGTTCATAACTTTTATGGACAGAATTTCTAGGCGCAACCAAGGTGTTGAGAGGATCCGTCATGCATCAATCAGAGAAAACATCCAAGGAGATTGCAGAAACTACTAAAATTAGGTTAAGAACCATCCAACACATTATTAAAAACTGGAAGGATAGTGGGAACCCATCGTCTTTGAGGAAGAAATGTGGCTGGAAAAAAATCCTAAATGATCGTGATCAGTGATCACTTAAAACGTTTGGTGAAATCAAATCAAAGAAAAACAACAGTAGCACTCAGGGCTACATTTAATAGTGAAAGTAAGAGCATTTCCACATGCACAATGTGAAGGGAACTCAAGGGATTGGGACTAAACAGCTGTGTAGCCTTAAGAAAACCATTAATCAGTGAGTCTAACTGGAAAAAAGGCTTCAATTTGCTAGGGAGCATAAAGATTGGACTCTGGAGCAATGGAAGAAGGTCATGTGATCTGATGAGTCCAGATTTACCCTGTTCCAGAGTGATGGATGCATCAGGGTAAGAAGAGAGGCTGGTGAAGTGATGCACCTATCATGCCTAGTACCTAGTCTTCAATGCAAGATCTTAGTGAAAAATTAATGCAACACTGGATGGAAATAGATCTTGTGACTGCAGAAGCTTATCAAAACAATGCCACAGTGAATGTATAATCAAATCTAAAGACGGTCCAACAAAATATTAGTGTGGGACCTTTTTTTTTGGTGGAGACTTTGGTGGGCCAAGCAGTGTATTTTGACAAAAATATCACCTAAAAGTCTAGCTAAAAAGGGCAAATTCAAAGAATAACCATCACGGTCCTCACTGGCATCTGGTAGTGTCATAGAAAAGTCCAGCTCCAGTCTTTTTTGACAGAATATCTACAGCCTACATCACACCGGAAAAAGAAAAAAGTAAAACAATTCCCAATATCTATTTCTACCATCATAGTTTATTTTTGAAAAAAAAAAATATATAATAATAATAATAATAATAATAATAATAATAATAATAAATAAAGTGAAAGCTATTGTCACATGTGAGTTCAGCTTTACTGTCAGAATATGTGCACCCTTGTCCATATCTATCACACTTGGTAAAAATATGGGGATTTAAAAAATAAAACTTAGCCAGCAAGATTACCAGCAGAAAACTGCAAGAATAATCTAATTCATTAGAGGGGTTTTCAGCTGCAACACTTTGGGAAAGTAAAGGAAATTTTAATTTAACCGTATGGACAAAGCCCTTTTCCAGCAAAAAATAAAAATAAAAACAGGCAACCATCCTAAATAAGAAATCAGCAGCTGAAATAAGCACTTGCTAAGACTGTTTTTTATCCAGTTTGTTATGACCTGCCTTCTTAAAAACAGGCAGCGATTTCGCCACGCACTAAGTGATTTTTGTTTTGTCCTTTGGAGTCAATTAACGTGCCTCTGTGTGATAGACACATGACCAATTTCAGTCGCTCTAGTGGGAAAGACAGCCCCTCAGAGACTATTTTAATTAGTCAAAAGTACAGACTTTAATGCACACCAGTTTTTAAACTTTGTTAGGCCGAGTAAAACCACAGTTATGATGAATAATATGCAAATCTTTTTCTGAAAATCGTTGTCATATCTGTGGCACCGGCATGTTAGAGTGAGAGGCTACAGTAAAGATGGGCAGTCTCGGGGACAAAGCACCTCTATCACCCACACTTTCGCCTCCCACACCCTCCAAACAGATAAACAACACCCCGCCCTCCTTTCGGACGGAGGCTCGAAGTTATTTGTCAAGCACCAAAAAATCTGCAGTAAGAAGACAAAAAAGATTCATAAATTGGAGTTTGGCGCACATTAAAAGTCACAGACAGAGCGGGAGTCATGAGGTTTGAGAGATTTATGATATTTAGCATGTTTGGGTTTTATAGGGGCAGCACGGTGGTGCAACTGGTAAAGCTGCTGCCTCTAAGCGAGGCGAGCAGGTTACCCTGGTTCAAATCCTGGTCCGGGGGCCTTTCTGGTTGGAGTTTGCATGTTCTCTCCATGCATGTGTGGGTTTTCTCTGGGTACCCCGGTTTCCTCCTACAGACCAAAAACATGCATGTTGGGCTGACTGGTAACTCTAAATTGTCCCTAGGTGTGAGTGAGAGAGTGAATGGTTGTTTGTCTTGTTTGTCTCTATGTGGCCCTGTGATGGACTGAAGACCTGTACAGGGTGTCTCCCGCCTCTCGCATAGTAATGGCTGGACATGGGCGCCAGTGACCCCCGCGACCCAAAAAGGAAGCGGGTAAAAGATTATGGATGGATTGGTTTTATAGTTTGGGTGCGGTTTAGTGTGTTGAGTGAGTTTTAGAGTATTTGAGTCAAAACAAAGAGACGATTTTTGAACATGAGATGGACCCAGAGGACAGGACTGCCAAGTCAGAACCTCTCAAACTGAGGAGGATCATGAAGGAGAAAAACAGTCTGAGTCAAACAGAGAGGACTTTGTTGATGAAGAGGGTGATCATGATTGTTTTAGAAGAGAGCACCAAGCCCCTCTAGGAGATCTGACTCTGTGCAGAGAAGGAGGTCCAGAACCACTCTGACTGGGCCATGAGAACCAAGCATAAGGTTTGAGCTTTGGAGAACAGGAGGATGAGGATGCTGGCCCAGAAGGCGTACTAATGGAGGAAAATGCCCTTTTTTATTACAGAATATTAAATATTTTGTCAAAAAATAAAAACTGAAGTGTACCGTAGTTTGTAAACAAAATCACTTGAAAGCATAAAAATTAAAATAATTTTAAATTAGATATTTTAATTTCAGGCTGAGATAGCTCTACTGTCTAAAAAAGCTAAGTCTGGTCCTCTGGTCATTAAAAAAAAAAAAAGTATAAACGTTTCGTCTTTCGTCCGAAAGACTTCCTCAGTCTGTGATGCTGTATTAAAGCTCAACTGACATCATCTTTTAACTTTCCATAAAATGGCACAACATATATATATATATTAAGATTGACCTCTGATCGTTTTTGCTAAAACAATGTTAAATTAAAATTCCTCTCAAAAATAGTTTAAAATTAGCGCCTTTTGATACAATGGACGAAGCTGCAAAGGCATCCGTCCAATTTAGCCATTTAAAACGTTATATTTTAGCGGTTTTTCTTCAGAGAAGCCAAAGTCTGTGGCGGTTCTACTCACGGCCCGTGCCCGTGTAAGATGGACCCTGGCCCGCCCTCCGAGCAGAAGCGGAACCAATGCTCATGGCACATACCGATACCAGCCTTGTTTACGTATCGATCCAACCCATGATGCACGTTGGCTTCAAACTATGGAATGGATTTCCTGAACGGAGGCTTGTCTCATGAACCCAGAGTAACAAGACCCGCCTCACATTCAGGAAATCCAGTTCATAGTTTGCAGGCAGCTACAAGCGTGAGGGGCTGACTGAGTACTCTGTTGGGTTTGTTTTGACATCGTTTGGAAAGAGCGGGTCGTTTGTTCATGGATTGTTTACATGGAGCTGGACGCTTGTTTCTTTCGCAAGATGGATTGTTTACATGGAGCTGGACGCTTGTTCCTGTTGCAAGATGGATTGTTTACATGGAGCTGGACGCTTGTTCCTGTTGCAAGATGGATTGTTTACATGGAGCTTGGACGCTTGTTCCTGTGGCAAGATCGATTCGGACAACACTGGTGAGTGCATGCTAGCAGCTAGCCGACTTTTCATCGTAACATGTGCGTTGTGTCACGGAAATATTTTACACTCAACACCGCAAGACAACAACGTTCAATGTTTGCAGAGCAGAGCTATATAAACACATCTGCGTCACATTAAACCGCGGTCAAGTTAGTTTTACGCCGGACATTCCATCGAGCTCAGGGCTTCAGCCAGCGGTGTGTTTTTCTTTTTCATGCCGGGTTGGGCGCTCTGATTACGGCAGCTGTTTCAGCTCCCGCCTGGGAGCTCCGTGGCTTCGCATCATAATACAGCTACTAATATAAAGCATGTAAAACACTAAAAACGGGAACATGTCTGTGTTGGTTTATGCCAAGAACTGAAAAAAAATTATAACCTGCTGTTTACTCGAAATAACTTTGGCTTCTCTGAAACATAAAGTTTTAAATGGCTAAATCGGACGGATGCGTTTGCATCTTCGTCTGTGTCTGACGTCATAATCGCGCGACGGGAAAATCCATATTTATCAATTAAAAAAAAGGCGCTAATTTTAAACTATTTTTGAGAGGAATTTTAATTAATTTAACATTGTTTTAGCAAAAACGATCAGAGGTCAATCTTAATATATATATATATGTTGTGCCATTTTATGGAAAGTTAAAAGATGATGTCAGTGGAGCTTTAAGCTCAGTCTTATAAATAGCTCCCTCTTATAAGACTGAGCTGAATACAGCATCTCAGACTGAGGAAGTCTTTCGGACGAAAGACAAAACGTTTATACTTTTTTTTTTTGGTTGCTTTTTTTAGATTTTTCTACCTGGATTATTGAGCATGCATCAGGGTATAGCTCTACTGTACTGCAATTTTTTTGTGGAAAAAATATTTAAAAATAGTATTTTTAAGCAGTTAAATAAGGTGGTTGATTTCTCCCTGAAGAACAAGAATAAATAGTCAAAGTTAAAGGGTTAAAACCATCTTATTTAAACGTTCACAATATGATGTGTTTGATGTTGATCAGATTTCACGATCTTGTCTGTAGTTAAAGAAAACAAAGTGAAGTTTCTGAGCTGCATGCTTTCAGCTGGGACTGCTGCAAGATAAAGAATAAATGATTGTGAAATGATTCTTTATTAGACTCTTGAAAATGTATGTTAGCTCACTCTACAAAATTGATTGACAGCTGCTGCTGCTGATGTCATAAGTATTTTCATGCCAGTGATGCAGGTCAGACATTTTCTTCAGTGATCAGTGTTTAAACAGTCTGCGTCCACCAATATTTTTACTGCACAGAACATTTATGTGTTGATGTTGGGAAATGACTTCAGCCTCTCCTACTCTGAGCCGTTAGCCTACTACGGTACTCAAAATGTTATTGAGAAGGCTGCATGCTGACACATGTTGTGCTTTATTACTTATCCTCGCATGAGTAAAGGATAAAATAAGGACACGTTAGAAAGAATGAATCACTGCAAGTTGGTTTTATGTTTGTTGTCTTATACTCTAAGAAAAAACATAAATATCAAATATCAGTAGGTAGGTATTCTGGCACAAAGAAGAAATTCCTACACTGGAGGTGCAACACCTCTCTGCTGTTAGCTGTTAATACATACAGTTATAAAAGGCTTGAAAAAAATAGATGTAGAATTTTATGTACATTAAATAACTGTGTATTGTGACAGTGATAACAATGTCACTTGTTCTGGCTCCACTAGCTGTCAGCTCTTCAGTTTGATCAGAACCAAATTCTTTCCAAGGTTTCCCCTGCCATTATACAAGGAGGACGCCCCGCCCTGTCAACAGAATGGGGTGCCCTTCCTACCTACCGTAATTGTACCCCCACCCCATTGACAACTGCCAGCACTGACTTAGTTAAGCTAGCTGCGTGCAATACACACCCATCTGATAATAGGTGGGTCTGCAGTGGAAGTGGTCTCCAGCTACAAATACCTGGGTGTACACTTGAATGATAACCTCAGCTGGAGCAACAACACCACCAGCCTGATCAAGAAAGGTCATCAGAGACTCTACTTCCTCAGACGGCTGAGACGAGCCGGCCTGAGCAGCCCAGTTCTCACCTCGTTCTACAGGTGTGCAGTGGAGAGCATCCTGTGCTCCAGCATCAACGTGTGGCATGGAGGCTGCACAGTTGAAGAAAGAAAAGCTCTGCAGAGAGTGGTGAAGGCTGCACAGAAGTCTGTTGGAGTCAGTCTCCCCACCATCACAGACATTTACACCTCTAGATGCAGGAAAAGAGCCACCTGTATCATGAAAGACCTCACTCATCCAGCACACTCACTCTTTGCCCCACTCCCCTCAGGACGGAGGTTGAGGAGCATCAAGTGTAGAACCACTAGACTGAGGAACAGCTTCTACCCTGAGGCTGTTAGACTCATGAATAAATAAAAATAAAATAAAAATAAACACTGCAAAATATCACATCATGCTGATGCTGATCTGTTTTCTTGTTGCTGTGTTC
>JBBPBX010002680.1:11511-45395 GCA_038048925.1 Garcialebias charrua
GCTACCCTTTTCCGGCTCAAGACCATGGCCTCGGATTTGGAGGAACTGATCCTCATCCCGGCCGCATCACACTCGGCTGCAAACCGCTCCAGTGAAAGTTGTAAATCACGAACTGATGAAGCCAGTAGGACCACATCATCTGCAAAAAACAGAGAAGCGATTCTAAGGTCACCAAAACGGATCCTCTCAACACCTTGGCTGCGCCTAGAAATTCTGTCCATAAAAGTTATGAACAGAATCGGTGACAAAGGGCAACCTTGGCGGAGTCCAACTCTCACCGGAAACGAGCCTGACTTACTGCCGGCAATGCGGACCAAGCTCTGACACCGGTCGTACAGGGACCTAACAGCCCTTATCAAAGGGCCTGGTACCCCATACTCCCGGAGTACCCCCCACAGAACCCCCCGAGGGACGCGGTCGAATGCCTTCTCCAAGTCCACAAAGCACATGTAAACTGGTTGGGCAAACTCCCACGCACCCTCCAGGACCCTGCTGAGGGTGTAGAGCTGGTCCAGTGTTCCACGACCAGGACGAAAACCACACTGCTCCTCCTGAATCCGAGGTTCGACTATCCGACGGACCCTCCTCTCCAGAACCCCTGAATAGACCTTACCAGGGAGGCTTAAGAGTGTGATCCCCCTATAGTTGGAACACACCCTACGGTCCCCCTTTTTAAATAGGGGAACCACCACCCCAGTCTGCCAATCCAAGGGAACTGCCCCCGATGTCCACGCGATATTGCAGAGTCGCGTAAGCCAACACAACCCTACAACATCCAGAGCCCTAAGGAACTCCGGGCGAATCTCATCCACCCCCGGAGCCTTGCCACCGCGGAGCTTTTTAACCACCTCGGCGACCTCAGCACCAGAGATCGGAGAACCCGACCCAAAGTCCCCAGGCTCTGCTTCCTCAGTGGAAGACGTGCCAGTAGGATTGAGGAGGTCTTCGAAGTATTCCGCCCACCGACTCACAACATCCCGAGTTGAGGTCAGCAGCACGCCACCTCCACCATAAATGGTGTTGGTCTCGTACCTCTTTCCCCCCCTGAGACGCCGGATGGTGGACCAGAATCGCCTCGAAGCCGTACGGAAGTCATTCTCCATGGCCTCTATCAAGATATCAAAATGCCAATGATAAATAACAATTATTCAAAAACTGGTTAAAATCTGCGTATCTGTATCACAAAATGGTACTCTGGCAGATTAAATCATAATTGTGGGACATCTGCTAAGAAGAGATGAGCATGGTATGAGTGTAGGTGGACAATAAAATAATGTGCACAGCCAAGAATGCAGGTTTTTAAGCTTTGCAAAAAATAGATTGTGCTTTTAATAAAACGGCTTCTCAAAATGCTGCCACGTGGCTCACTGGTGGCTTGGTCACAAACACTTTAAGTCCAGTGAGACTGCAATGGAATCATCTTTCAATTTTGTGCAATTTTTCCACTATTTGTAGTCACCAATTAGACTCCAACAGTCGCAGCTCAGTGAGATGCCATCTTTAAGAGTTATCTTGGCTCACTACTGCTGCTAGCCTAGCTGTTGACTCCATAATCCTTCCAAACACACTCTTGTCATGCCTGTAGCACATTCTATGTCACACTCTCCTCATGCGCATGTGATCTGCATTAGCTGGTGTGTTGTGTGTATGAAAGCAGTCAGGGTATGATTCTGAGGACCTGTCTTGAGCACTAGCTGCTTGTAAGATGTTGGTGAGCCTTCAGACAGCCCCCGTTGGTGCTGGAAGGCAGCTTTGTCAGGTGTGGAGAACTCCTTCTGTCAGCCCTGCCTCGTAAAATTTAGTGCTGCGAGATGAAGCCCGCGACAGCTATCCATGTGGGGAGGGTGGGGTGGAAGGAGATAGAGGGTTATCCATAACGCTATCTATCTGCTGTATCTATCTACAGCATCTATTTGTCTCAGTTTCTTTGTCTTTGTTTGTCTCTAGGGGTGCCACTCGGCTGCTGCGTGTCAGTAGTGAAATATTCACAGTACGTGTGGAGAGTTTGACGAGCAGCTCTGACACTTCCACTCTCCCCACCCTCATTTTCATTTCCTCTTGCGTCTTGGCTCGCAGCTCCTCTGGTCGGCTGTGCAGCGATGAACTGTATGCTCAGTACATTGGAGATAAAAAAGAAACTCACAGCACCCTGCTTTTGCATATCATACCTGAGAAAATAGAATGTTAAAAATAGAAAACTGCATATCCACAGGAACATAATGTCTGGAAAGATTTTCATTTGAGCTTTTATCACCGGTCTGTGAAGGCTTTCATGCTATAATTGGCACCATATTGTATTCTCTTTGAGATTCTTCTCGCCGTTTTCTTTAATAATGGAGGCACTTTCAATTTAAATTTGAAATCTCTGGGAACTGCACTGCTGGGTGTTCTTATGACATATCCCACTACATCTTTCAATTCCCTCCACACAATTTGAGGTGTATTTAACCCGCAAGATATCCAAACGTTAATTGGACAATGTTAGAGACATGGAAATGATTTCAAAAGCAAAGAAGAAAGAAAGAAAGAAAGAAAGACAGAAAAGGTGCTCATGTGAGAAATACGTTGCATTAAATTTCCTTATCGCTGCATCGTAAACTTGTGTTTTAAAATCAAATGGCTGCCAGCATTTAGCATTCTCCTCAGTATTATTTTCATGGTTGTTCTACATGCAGCTACAACAACACTGAGGAACAATTTTCATCTCAACTCCTCATTTACTAAAGCAATCCATTTCTAATAAACGTGAAATTAGGTGAACGGTTATTACCTTTTTATGCGTTCAAAACAACAAAGCAGCTACCTTGATACGAGGTTTGTTTGAATCCATATCTATGAGGCGGCATTGATCAGCTTCGTATAATTCTCAGCATCTTTATGAAAAGTAATGATTAGCCTCAGGGGGGAGGAGGTAAACAGCTTGAGAAGTTGCAAGTCCTCTTTTCTTGATAAGTTTCAGCAGCCACTTTATTGTTATCATCACAATGCCCAGGCCTTTATTTTCAAACTCTGTTGAAATATCAATATGGATTTAGGAGTATCCCTGAAGCAAGGTCCTCAGCTAATTAAATCTGCAATCACTTTGGGCTGTAAAAGCACAAATAGGGGAGGGGGTAAGGAGGGCTATGTGGCTGTTTAAACAAAGGATGGTAGGACTTTATTTAACAAAGCTAATTAGGTCACAGTTTTTTATCCTCATAAAACACTGTGGCTCTATGCCATCTAGTTGGACCACTTACAGCTCTTTGCCTTCGAGAAGAGTTTGACGCTCACAAAAGTGTGTGAGAGGCAGGAAGGTTAAGTGGAAGACAGAGCCCTGCCACTGTGGCCATGGCTGCAGCAAACAGATACGTTTAATTGTTTTCAAGTCGATTGTACAATAGGGAGGATAATGGAAAGTTTTATGCCAGAAGTGAAAATTGTGAAAGTTGCCAGCGTGTCAGAAGTATTTATAATGTGGGGTAGACACACTGGTGGAGGTGTCTGGGAAATCCTCCCCCATAAAAATTTGAATAAAGCAGATGCCATTTCCTGCATTCTGGTGTATTTTAATGGGTTGTTAAACATTTACCTACATACGTAAACACTTGATTCAATAACTATTTCAGAGAGCACAGCAAAACAAGAAGTAGCTTGACCAACAGCTCCCCTTGTGTGAATAGAGCACACTCCGCTTCTCGCACGCATCCCATCCCCCCACACTGTCGACAACTGCAAACACTCACGTTGCGCTAAGCTAGCGAGCAACACAGAGATGGGGGGCGGGGTGAGGAGTCCAAACAAATATTTTTTAAATGTGTGTGGGACACGTCCCCTTCACATATACAGTAATTGAGAACTTGAGAATTTTTAGTTTCCATGACTCTGACTATTATTACATCTGAGACCACACTCTGGCACAACTCTCTTTGAACACAACAAGGTGTGGTCTTATGCTTTAACATGAGCAAAATGTTGCAGCCACAGGTGCTATGTCTACTCTAGATTGTCCCAACAGCCTTTCAGCATCGGGGTTGTAGAATAAGTCTGAGACCAGCGTGATCAGTCCTGTTTCAAATTCTCGATGACTACATCATTAACAGCAATAATGTCCCACACAGGGCTCCACCACCAATAAAATTGTGCAACCTTTCTATGGATCTTTAGTGTAAGCATCTTAGTGAACCTATTCCACTTTATCCCAAGTACTGAGAAGCCCATTGCATTTGTTAACCTGTTTAAGCCCACTGGCAACAACTGTTGTCTGTCATTTTATGAAACTTCTGGAAGCTCTAAAAGAGCAGCAAATTCGAGTTTTAAAATTAAATAATAGATTATTCTCTAAATTTATGTAATTAGTGTGAATGTTCACATGACCAGGCCTCTTTACTTCCTATCTGCACCTCTAAAAAGAGATGTCTGCTGTGAAGTACTAAAAGTGAATGCAAGTAAAACACTTTAATTAACAGATACAAATGTAGTATTTTGTTCATTTATTTTTCAAAGGGTCTACTACTTATATGCCTGCATGCTTCTGTTGATCATAAGAAGAGGAAAAGTAAGCATGGCAACATTTCCAACAAAGCTAAGTCAGGTCCTCCGGACAGTTTCTTTGTGTTGAAACGTTTTGTCTTTCATCCAAAAGACTTTTTCATTCAGCTTTATTTAAACAGATAAATCACATTGAGCCTCGAAGACTCATTTACAAGTGAGATCTGTTGGACAGACAATAAAAGTGGTGAAAAATGACACATAGGGTTTGGAGACAACAACAAAAAAATCCTAACACACTTTATCAGTCCGAGGAGCCACAACAAACTCAGTCCCAATAACTAGTGGGCCAACCAGATTTTTTTTTTTTTTTTTTTTTGATGATGATGGTCTTTTGGGTGAAAGCCGAAACGTTTCAACAAAAAGAAACTGTCCAGAGGACCTGACTTAACTTTGTTGGATTTTTTTTACCTGGATTATTGAGCATAAACTATGATGTTTTGAAGGGATGGTTTATTTCAAATAAGGGAGTGGATTTGTGGAATGTTTTGGGAAATGATGCTAAAGATATTAACTCTGTGATTAAATTAAAAAAAAAATCAAATCTAAACTGTTAACAAAATACTAAAGCTTTTAGTTAAGCATTTAATGTACTAGTTATTTGTTGATTGTGAAAAGTTACTCTATTGATCTGTTATTTCTGGAAGATTATTGTTTGAATTGGTTTGAAATTGTTTTGTTTTTATGAAAAGGGGCAGACATAATAAGAATTCTTCTTCTTTCTGCCACCTTTCATTTTATGTATTCTTTTTTCCACAAATTTATGAAATAGTTTTTTCTTTATCTTTTATGTTTTAATGTAAAATGAATAAATTTATTTAATAAAAAAAATAATGTTTTGAACCACATGGCAACATTTGTTGCCACTACCAAAATACATATTCATAGCAATATTTCCTTACTATAACATTAGCCCCCCTCCCCATATTATCCTACCCTCTGTGATATGAACTAAAAGACAACTCCTCCACCCCTCCCATCTGATTACCCCCTCCCCCCCCACGCACACACACATCATAGTCTGACCACTGATGCATCTGATTGATTGCTACAGATGCACACATTGTCATAACTCTCTATCCCACAACACAACAACGCTTGCACCTTCATCAGCTCAGATGATCAGAACCTGGATCCACTCCCTGGAAAAATACCTCTCAAGGCAGAACATTTGCAATTTAGGAAACTTAGGATTCTACAAGATGATGGGAATGTGGGAAACGTTGCTGGCCTGTCAACATGGGAAAATGTTACCGGCGATGACAGTTCCTCAGCCACACTGTGTATTGATGCGAGAAATGTGATGTACCACTCCACACTGAGTGCTTCAAGATTATCCTCGGAGTGAAATGTAATCTATACACATTGAACTCGTCTTTGTTCCTATCCGAAAATAAATAAATTTGCTGAAACCAGTTTATGAAATTGTGAAATAAGTATTTGGATTTTTGTAATTTCTAGTACCCTAGAGTATGCACCGTATTTTGTTTAGCTTTAGATGTACAGTAAATACGTACCTGTGTTGGTCTGGGTTTTTGCGAAATAATACTGTACACCAGGGGTAATCAACTGGTCGCCCGTGAGTTGGTGACTAAAGTCCTGCCCACCAATGAGTTCATTAATTCAATTAAATTGAGTTTCTTTAAATTGCACCAAGTCACAGCAGAAGTTGTCTCAAGGCATTGTACAAAAACACTCACATACATTATAAAAGCCAATTTGTAAATGTTCTCTATCTAAGGAAGCAGCAGATTGTGCTGAATCCTCACTTCATCACAGTCTCCCATCCTGAGCAAGCACAAAGGCAACAAGCTTCAGGATGAGTGGCCACTTGCTTCGACTGGTTGGGGTTTGAGAGAACAGCAAGAAGAAACAAACACAGAATGAAAAAATAACTGAAACGTTAAGTATAGAAATAAAAATAAAATACAAACAGGTAGAGTAGAGCAAGTAAAGAAAGCAGCAGAGTGAGGAAATGTGGTCAGTTTGCCCTCCAGCAGTCTGAGCGTATAGCGGCATAACTAAGGAATATCTCAGGAAACCCAAGCCAACCCTATATACTATAGGATTTTTCCAAAAGGAAAAATTTAAGTAGTCAAAATTAGACAAGTTTTCATCAGATTCACAGACAGAAACTGGAAGTTGGTTTCACAAGAGAGGAGCCTGATAACTGAAAGATGCTTTCCATTCCACTTTTGGAAACAGGAACCACCAGTAAACCTGCAGTCTGAGAATGAAGTGCTCTGTTTAGAAAATATAGAACAATAAGAAATGTAATATACTTTGTAAGATGGAGCTAGGTTGTTGAGAGCTTTGTAGGTTAGAAGTAAGATTTTAAATTGTATTCTTAATGTGACAGGGAACAAATGGAGAGAGACTAAAACTGGAGGAATATGATCTCTTCTATCAACTCTCATTATAACTCTGGCAGAAGTATTTTGGATCAACTGGACTTTTAAAATAAATTTTTGGGCACCCAGATAATAGCTTAGACATGATAAATGCATAGACTAGTTTTTCTGTATCAGTTTTAATAATAATAATAATAATCATCATCATCATTTTATTTAAAAGCGTCTTTCAGGACACCCAAGGACACTTAACAAACCAATACAGTTCAAACATTATCAGCGACAAATTGAACTATAAAATACATAAAGATTATAAAATGTAAAATGATAAAAATACATTTAGTAGAGTTAATGATAAGCTAGTCTAAAGAGATGTGTTTTCAGGGCTGTCTTGAACAGAGAAAGGGAGGTGGTGTTTCGAAGGTCTGGCGGTAGAGCGTTCCAGAGGTGAGGGGCAGAGCAGGTGAAGGCCCTGCTCCCCATGGTGGAGAGGCGGGCAGAGGGTACATGGAGATGTAGCGAAGAGGAGGATCTGAGAGAGCATGATGGGATGGAGATTTGTAGGAGGTCAGATAGATAAGGAGGGGCAAGGTTGTGGATAGCTTTGAACGTGAGGAGTAGAATTTTGAAGATGATGCGTGATTTAACCGGGAGCCAGTGGAGCTGCTGCAGGACAGGAGTGATGTGATAGTAGTCCTAGTTTTGGACTAGATTGTTTCTAATCTTAGTGGTATTATGCAGGTGGAGGAAAGCGGTCCTTGTAACTTTTTTAATGTGGGGGTTAATGGACACATCCTGATCAAAAATAAGACCAAGATTATTTGTATTTTTTTTTTTTTTTACATTAGAACTGTATACTAACATGATCCAAAGGAAATGAAGGGCTGCAAAGTTTATTTTGAAGGTGCTCCGGGCAAAACCCCTCAACCTCTGTCTTGTCTGAGTTTAAAAGCAGAAATTAACGGTCGTCCGGGGTTTTATCTCTTTAAGACATGCTTGTTATTTAAGTAACTGATTGATTTCACATGGTTTCATAGATAAGTGCAACTATCATCAGCATAACGATTAAAAATTTACCCCATGCTGTTTAAGAACTTTACCTAATGGAAGCATATAAATAATTGTCCAAGCACTGAACCCTGAGGAACTTTGTGACTAACTTTGAAAAAGATTAGTACTGTATTAACATTTACAAACTGAAATCTACCAATCTATCAATAAATTAAAAAAAATACAGAAAACGTGTGAGAGAGAGACCTTTAAAATTTTGAAATGGCAAATATTTCAAGGACAGGCAATGCTTTTATTTGCCCATCTAAATTTTTAATATTTTCATAAGCATACAGATGGGTGTTTTAAGATGAGCTCCCTCACCACATTAAGCCCTGACTTACACAACACGAGGTCCGATCAGGTCAACAAGGTCAGATCAGGTCAGGGATATGCTGCGAACTCTTTCTTCAGGGAGGATCTTCACTGCAACCACTATACCACTAATCAACCACATCCCCCTTTTTACACACAACCTCTTCTTTACGGAACAACCTCTGACTCCTGTCAGTTTACAGCCAAAGACTTCAACATAATTTCCAAAGCAAGCCTGAACAGGACAAGTGAAACCCATTTCCACACTCAAAAACATTGTAAACAGTCAGAAACATTGCACATATAATTCCAAATGGATACCCAGCATGCTTTGCAGCTCACACAGTCTTTCTGGGACTCCCTCACAGAGACAACGTTGTGAGTTTGATCGAAAATAAATGAAGTTAAACAGAGGCACACATCTTTGCTTTAATCTGGGCTCTACAAATGTCCATGTTTTGGTGTTAATGATGTTTAATTATAAGAATTTAATTAGCAGAAACGATTTAAAGGGTGCACGCTCTCACTGGGGCGCGCTCTCTCCCTGTGCTGAACGTTCTGATGAACTGATCATATCAGTGTGTGATCGCCCATGAGCCAGATTAAACGAAAACAACAAAGATTTATTACTGGGGAAATATTGATGATGACGCGCAGCAGCTTTGTAGTTAGTTTAAAAATTAGTTAACCACAAATGGAATCAATTAAGTGAGTTAATTCATTAAAGTAAAAGACACTAAGGAGAAGTTTGACTCGCCCACATCTCGCACCACTTCAGTCCAGCAGGGTTCTGCTCCACCGCTTTTGGTTACAGTCAAAACTCACACCTGAGTGGAGCATGGACACTTCACCTGTGATTTACGAAGCGTTTGAGGAACAACAGGTCTGAGCAGCCATTTTATTATAAATGAGAACTGGTTCTTAATGAACAAACCCGGAACAGCAACATGTCGGTCATTCAGGGAAAATTACAAGTGGTCATCGGTTGTGAGGCCAGTTGGATGTACTGTAGTATTCTCTAAACATGGACATTCCTACAGCATGCAGCTGCGTGGTCCCTCAAAACTTGCAACATTGTACTGTGTAATAAAACTGAACAATTTAGAGTGGCCTTTTATTGTGGGCAGCCTAAGGCACACCTGTGCAATAATCATTCTGACTAATCAGCATCTTGAAATGCCACACCTGTGAGGTGGATGGCTTATTTCGGCAAAGGAGAAGTGCTCAATAACAGATTTGCTCAGATTTGTGAACAAGATTTGAGAGCAGAAGACCTTTTATGTATGTAGAAAAACTCAGATCTTTGAGTTCAGCTCTTAAAAATGGGAGGAAAAAAACAAAAGTGTTGCATTTATACTTTTGTTCGGTGTATGTGTAATTTATTGTTTAGCTTGAATTGATTGAAGTGTGTAAAATAACACTGCTAGATGTTTTTCTGTATGATGCTTCCGGTTCCGGTTTGTTTCTACTTGGATTCCCATTAAAATGAGTTAAATGGTTACATTTATCTTGTCTTAGTATATTTAAAATCTTGATTTTTTTTCCTTACACATTTTTAGTGCACCTTTTTTGAGAAACAAACTGTCACAAAAGTTATTTTCATGAACAAAAGTGAAGTTCTCACAGTGACAGCACTGAAATTGGAAAATAAGACGTTCTCAGACTCGGAGCAGCATGTTGTTCAATAAAAAACAAACTATGATAAATGAGTTAAACACGTCACGCACTCCATTTAAAGTAAACAGTGGCAGAAAGAGGTACTTTATTAAAATGCCATTGGAGTGACAAATGAACTAAAGAGAGGCCACTCCTGACAGGCTAGTTCTCATTACTCACTCACTTCTCCTTAGAATGTTAAGCCAGAGAAGTCATTGTGAATTTGCGGCTTCTCTGGGTTGTGGTTCCAAGATGGTGAATGTGTGCCGTGTCTATCCTCTGTGTTACTCACATATGTGTCTGTCCCCTGGGCCTATCGTCTAAAGAACCTGGACTGAAGAGGCAGGCAGTGCTGAGTGCAGTATGGCAGGGCTTTAGCCCAGACCTGTGAGAAATTGTCTCAGCGACCTGATTTTCTTCCCCTTATTCCCCCAGATGGCATGCTCATTTTCACCTTATCCCCTTGGTCAGAGCCATTTTGTTCTGAAAAATTACTGTAATTTAAGACCTAGCATTCCTTGAAGGACTGCGTGTCATGATAGAGTTTTAAACTAAGATTATACATTGCTGAGATTAACATAGTTATGGACGCTTTGGTCAAAGGACGTTATGAAGATTCTCAGTTGTCCAGGACATGATAAATCAAAAAGGCGTTCAATTCAAGATCAACTGGACTTTATTTGTAACAGAAGACGTTTCGCTTCTCATCCGAGAAGCTTTATCAATTCAATCAGGTCGCTTTCGTAAATGAGCCCATGAGGTTCAAAAGATTTACCTGACTAAATAAAGGTTGAATGAATGAATGAATACATTGCTGAGATTAACATAGTTATGGACGCTTTGGTCAAAGGACATTATGAAGAGTCTCATTTAATATGAGGATCTTACAGATGTGTTTACACGCAGAGTATATACCATGAGAGGTAATACTACAACAAAATTTGGTAACACTTTATAATAAGATACACAACATTTACTTAACTACTAGGGAATGAATCAGGAGCTAATTGGTAGTTAACCAATATTTACTGGGGAACACACAGCCAAGCCTTATTAAGGGACTACTGGTTACCTTGTAAATGAAGAGGAACTAATAAATGGGTAGTTACCAAGGAAACCAAAGAGGAACAAATCAGGAGCTAACGGGTAGTTAACCAATACATTTACAAGAGAGAAAATACAATAAAACCAGTAATCACTAAGAAACAGGATTTTGACAATTACGAGCTGTGACCTCACTGGTTCAGAGTTTATTCAGAACCCACATGGAGAATTTCTCCTCTGTTTCTGTGGTGACAAACCAGTAGTACCCTAATAAGGCTTGGCTGTGTGTTCCCCAGTAAGTACTGGTTAACTACCCATTAGCTCCTGATTTGTTCACGGGCGGCCGTGGTGTAGTGGTAATGGCAGTTGTCCCCCGATCGGAAGGTTGGCGGTTCGAATCCCGGTTCCCCACACCATGTGTGGTTGTATCCTTGGGCAAGACACTTTACCCCAAGTTGCTCCCGGTAGGACTGGAAAGCGCCTTGCATGGTAGTCTGCCGCTACTTGTGTATGAATGTGTGTATGAATGGGTGGATGGTTGGTATTGTAAAGCGCTTTGGGGCCCCTCATAGGGGGTTGGAAAGCGCTATATAAATAAGCTCCATTTACCATTTACCATTTATCTTTGGTTTCTTTGGTAACTACCCACTAGTTCTTGATTAGTTCCTCTTCATTTACAAGGTAACTAACCAGTTGTCCCCTAATAAGGCTTGGCTGTGTGTTCCTTAGTAAGTACTGGTTAACTACCCATTAGCTCTTATTTGTTCCTGAGGCGCTCCCTAGTAATCAAATTTTGTGTACCTTATTGTGAAGTGTTACCCAAACTTTAGTTTGATATTTGAGAAGTTGACATTGTTAGTCAGTTTAGTTTTGACCAATGTAAATTAGCTGGAACAACCAGGCAGTACATATTTTGTGAATGTTTTCTAAAATCTATATAATGGTTCATGAGATATTTTGCTAACAGATGAGCAGTGTTGACTCTTAACAGTTTACTGCAAAGAGTTGACAAAAATGTTGCCAAAAGTGTTGTGTATGGGGTATGCGGTATAAACATCTCAGCTGCTAAGACACCAAATTTTAGCTAGTTGTAGCAATTTTCTTTGTTGGCTAATTTTGATAAGCGGTGGTGGCTGCAGTTAAGATCAGTTCAGATGTTGATATACATCAAATAAATAATTTCAGAAAGTTCAACTAAGATGTGTCTAGTGGTTTGCTATACGTGTAAGACATTCAACTTTATTTATACAGGCTAGCCTCGTTGAGCCACGGGGACTCATTTACAAGAGGGACATATTAGTTTAATGCCAACGTTTTAGGTAAAACATTACACAATGTTTAAAAACTCAGAGTATATATTTAGAGTGATGCTCATCTACAATCACGTCACATTTTAATATATTATCCACAGAATGGGTAAAGTTAAAGTAATGTACAGGTGGTCCCCGACTTATGATGTCATCGACATACGACGTTCCGGACTTACGAGCTGACTAACGAACAGTAAAGTTGTACAGAACATACAGAAAATACAGAACTGGTATGTGTTTTTAGATGAAAGTGTGTTAGCTAACAGTTTGTAAACAAAGTTCTGAGCATGTTTATGAACCAGTATGTACGTTTGTGTTGAAAAATGGGTGTTCGTAGTAGCGCTAGCATACATTTTCCGACTTACGACCGAAAATCCGGACTTACAAGCGACACGTGTTTCGGATTCCGACATACGAGATTTCGTCTTACGAGCACCTCGTACGAACAGAACTCGCTCGTAAGTCGGGGACCACCTGTATGTGTTTCTAGGGTGAAAGGCTATGCCAGCTATCTTGATTTCAAAATGTAGTCAGTTGTAGGGCATCCATTGATTGTTTTCTAAAAGTTTCATTAACATTTACTTGGTGTATATTGAGATATTTTCTTAAAAATGAAAAATAAATCAGATGAAAGCATTGATAGCAGAGCAAGCTTTTACAGTGTAGTAATTGCAGAGTTTTGGAAGTCAGTCTGTGCGCTTGGCAGATAGGTGTTCTCACAGATTTGGTCTCATTGTTAAAAATGACAGATAACAGCCTCCATTATTAGAGATTATGTGAGTGATCTAATTGCAACTTTCATCATCAAGCTGCACATCTTCAATATCCTTATAATAGTAAAGCATTGTGGAGAGTCTCCTCCATGCAGCTTGTCCTATTTATCTCCCAGTGATCTGAATTATTATTGGTGATTGATCCTCCAGTCACGTTCAGCCCGATATTTTCATGCCAGCATCTGGATCTAATTGGTGCTATGCTGTAAAGCTACAGCTGCTCTGCCTGTTAGGACAATAAATTACTCCAATTAGGAGCTGAACAAAAGAAGCTATGTGGCACCACAGCCCACTGCCATGCCTTTGCATTAGAATGGAATGCAACAAGGCTGTGCAATGTTTGCCCTATTTTTTTCTGATGTAAACACCCCTCTAGTTTTGAAAATATACGACACACAGACCAGTTGCTTTGCACGGTTTGCATTATGTGTCCTCCTGAGAGCTGCTGGTGTGAAAATTTAATTGAAAAAGTATCAGTGTTGCAAATCAATGCATGATACATTGCGTAATTGCTGGGTGGATGATTAATTGGTGTTTGCATCATGAGTTGTGGATACATCTAGGTTTTCTGGCAGCTGCCTGCCGTATCAATGGCACCGGTAATGAAGGCAATAATGAGGGACGGTTCGGGAGGATGCAGAGTAGGAGGAACAGAGAGAACATCTGTGCCTCTCCATAGTTAAAGTGTAATTGTGACCATATTTCATTTTGCTCCATAGAAGCTAACCCCGTTACACTGGCTGTCGACTTTCCAGAGGGAGGGAAGAGGCATTTTACTTGATGCACTAACGCATTTAGTATCTTTAGCGACACAGGTGGTCTGCCGTGCAGTGAGGAATGTGGGCCAGCGGTTTCTGTCGTGGTCGGCCCTCCTTCTACAACTCATCCTGGCCGCATTGTGCCTTTTGTTTTGCCACTTGCTGTGAGAACGCCATTAAGCCGGCTGAAGTTTGACAAGAAAAATGAAGAGTTCCACTTCCTGTGACCTTGAGTGTCTTTCTGAATAATGAGTGCATCGCCTGGACCCTACTTTATCTCTTTCCTCTCTCTGCCATCATTTATGCTTTCCCCCCTGAAGTTCTTTTCCCCTGGGAGAGAGTCGTCTAGTCATAGGTTGCCTCTTGTCTCTGGGAATAAAACTTCATGAGAAAAGCCCAGTAAGAGAGTAAGATCAATGAAGCTGATGTTTTTTTTAAATTTCACCTCTGTATGTTAAATGGCTATACATTTTTTGAGCATGGTTGTATGTGTGCATCTTTTGTTGTTTATTTGTTAGCAAAATAACTCTAAAAATAACCCACTAATAAAAGTAAATGGCTATAACTTAGTGATGTTAACTGTGTTCAAAGGTCTGAAGCAGGCTCTGGAGAAGCGTTCGATTGTATTTTACATCAAAGTCAAAGTCAACTTTATTGTCAGAACTGCAATATGTACAGGACATACACAGGGCCGAAATTGCGTTTCTCTCAGTCCCTCGGTGCAACAGTAACCATCTAAACACTAAACACTAAAACATTTAATAAACATAAGCATAAAATAGTAAAAAAAGTGTAACACTGTCCTGAGTTTTTTCATAATAGTATAAAAGTATGAAAATTTACACCAACACTGAAACACCAAACACCCCTAAAACACC
Source organism: Garcialebias charrua (assembly GCA_038048925.1). Classification (NCBI taxonomy): domain Eukaryota; kingdom Metazoa; phylum Chordata; class Actinopteri; order Cyprinodontiformes; family Rivulidae; genus Garcialebias; species Garcialebias charrua. Next base: position 26,177 of record JBBPBX010002680.1, read on the forward strand.
AAACACCCAATGAACATAAGCATAAAATGAAATAATAAAAGTGTAATACTGTCCTGAGTTTTTGCATAGTAGTATAAAAAGTATAAAACGTATATCTATAAAATAAACTGAAGTTTCTAGCGTTGACATTTGCAAAGAGTGGCACAGCAGCATATGAGTTAATGTACACAGTACATGTATATGTATGAGGTAGTTGATGTTGGTATATAGGCAAAGTGGCATATGAAGTAAGGCACATAAGGCACATTTGGCATCCTTAGATAAGGCTAGTCAGAGAATGCTGTATATGTATCTGCAGTAGTGTAGATAAAAGTAGTGTAAATGTAAACAGTAATAATAAATGTAAAGCAGTAGTAATAAATGTAAACAGTATTAATAAATGTAAACAGTGAATGTAAACAGTAGTATGACTATAGGCAGTAATGTAATACAAACATTAGTGCAAATATAAGAAGTAGTGCAAACTGAATGAGCACATGACCGAGAGTTTAGTGAATAACCCGTTTGATGACACAGAGTCCAGTGTTAAAATCTTTGTGTTGAGTGATAATGTGTGAGAAAGTTTTTTGTGTTAAGGCAGTTCAAATGGGAGGGGAGGCAGAGCAGGCAGAGTGTTTAGCATTCTGACTGCCTGATGAACAGAGCTGTCTCTCAGTCTGCTGGTTCGAGCCTGGAGACTCCTCAGTCTCCTCCCTGATGGCAGCAGTCTAAAGCGGCTGTGTAGTGGGTGTGTGGGATCACCTGCCATGCAGTGGGCTTTCCGAGTGAGGCGTTTGCTGTGTAAGTCCTGCAGTGAGGGCAAGGAGGTGCCGACGATCTTCTCAGCTGCTTTCACGATGCGCTGGAGGCTCTTGCGGCAGGATGCAGTGCATGCACCAAACCACACCGTGATGCAGCTTGTCAGGACACTTTCTATGGCTCCCCTGTAGAAGGTGCACATGATGGAGGTTGAAGCTCCAGCCCTTTTCAGCTTGCGGAGAAAGTAGAGGCGCTGGTGAGCCTTCTTGGCCAGTGCTGCAGTGTTCCTGCTCCAGGACAGGTCCTTTGAGACGTGCACTCCCAGGAACTTGGTGCTGTCCACTCTCTCCACTGCGGTGCTGTTGATGGTCAGAGGGGCATGTTGTGCATCCCTCTTCCTGAAGTCCACGACAATCTCCTTTGTCTTCTCCACGTTGAGAGTGAGATTGTTGTGTCCGCACCACAAGGCCAAGCGGCTCACCTCGTTCCTGTAGTCCGTCTCATCGTTGTTGCTGATGAGACCTACCACTGTTGTGTCGTCCGCAAACTTGATGAAGTGGTTGGAGCTGTACGATGGTGTGCAGTCGTGTGTTAGCAGGGTGAATAGAAGGGGGCTCAGCACACATCCTTGTGGGGCCCCTGTGTTCAATGTGATGGTGCTAGATGTGTTACTCCCGATCCGTACTGTCTGTGGTCTCCCGGTCAGGAAGTCTAGCAGCCAGTTACACATTGAGGTGTTCAGCCCCAGACTGTCCAGTTTATGGATGAGCTGTTGGGGGATGATGGTGTTGAATGCCGAGCTGAAGTCGATGAACAGCATTCTAACATAAGAGTCCTTCGTGTCCAGATGTGTGAGAGCTGTGTGGAGGGCAGAGGAGATGGCATCGTCGGTTGAGCGATTAGGTCGGTATGCAAATTGGAAGGGATCCAGGGAGGCAGGGAGGACAGATGTGATGCTTTTCATGACTAGCCGTTCAAAGCACTTCATCAGGATGGGGGTGAGTGCTACTGGGCGATAGTCATTGAGACATGCGGGCGTTGCCTTCTTTGGGACAGGGATGATGGTGGTGGCTTTGAAACAGGTGGGGACGATGGCCTGGCTCAGTGAGATGTTAAAGATGTCCGTGAAGACCGCTGCGAGTTCCCCTGCACAGTCCTTCAGCACACGACCAGGTATGTTGTCAGGACCAGAGGCCTTCCGGGCATTAATCTTGATAAATGATCGCCTTACGCTGTCTGAGGACAGCGCCAGCACCTGGCCATCAGGAGAGGGGGGGAATTTATGTGCAGGTGTGCTGTTACTTGCCTCAAACCGAGCGAAGAACTCATTCAGTTCATTCAGCGTAGAGGTTGAGCTGTCACAGGTCTGGGGGGGGGTTGTAGTCTGTGATGGTCTGTATTCCCTGCCACAGACTGCGTGTATCCTTGCTGTCCTTGAAACGGTGAGCTATTTTCCTGGAATACTGCTCCTTGGCCTCTCTGATGCCTTGATCCAGGTTCTTTCTGGCTGCCTTCAGGCCCACCTGATCTCCCGCTTTGAAGGCAGCATTCCTGGCTTTCAGGAGTCTGTGAACCTCAGCTGTCAGCCATGGCTTCTGATTAGCCCGAACATACATGTAAGGTACAAATTCAATGGCGCTTGTCGATTCTGAAACACCACAAGGCAGCGTCTCACAAAATGGCACTGAGCTCCGATCAACGCACACATTTTCTTAAGAACTGGCCACACCTCCCACATCTAGCTTATGGATTGTCCCTACACGCCATCATGCCAATGATCCTCAACTCTCATGTGCTCAAAATGCTGTTGGGAAATGTAGGCGAGCAACTAAAAATCCTTCCTGCCGGAACAGAAACTGGGAACAAAAGATCCGCCTCCTCTTTTAACACATCAAACTATGATATAAGGTGCTATAAAAAATAAATACAAATAATCACACATTATAGCAAAATAATATTGTATATAGCCTGATAGGAATTTATTTCAAATTTATTGATATTGATGTAACATTTGGCTTAATAATAGCTGAAAGTTTGTCATAACATATACTTCAAGCACTAATAGAATCAGCAAGATCTCGCAATATAGCATTTAATTTACATTTTTAAATTTTAATTTAACTTTTATTTAACCAAGAAAATCCCATTGGACTTAAAAACCTCTTTCAAGGGAAACCAGGCCAAGATACTCATTAGCAATTCCAAAACATAGTTACCACATCTATGTGATGGGGTTCACTCTCAGCTATCACATTACCATATTTCTATCCACACCATGGTAAAACAGTTTAACCCTGCTCCAATGCTGCGGGCCTTGCTGCCCTTCCACTTGGTCTCTTGGATGTACTGTATAAAACATCTACCTTCCTTCTCTGCATCATGTCAGCCAGCTCTCTACCTTTGCCTGTCATTGTCCCCACGTTTAGAGTTGCAAGTCTCAGTCCTACATTCTTGACTTTCCTCTTCTCCCTCTGTCTCCTGACACCTTTCCCTCCTTGTGGTCGTCGACTAACAGTAGCACAATTTCCGCCGGAACCATGTTTGTCAACAGCACCGGTGGCGCTCATTGTTAACTTGGGCCTCAGCTGATCTGGTATGGTGTCACTTTGATGAACTTTCGTATTCTGTTTTACGCTAGATGCCCTTCCTGACATAACCCTCACCATTTACCCGGGCTTGGGACCGGCACAAGAGATTACACTGGCTTGTGCGCCGTAGTGGCTTTTATTTTATTTTTTTACACAAACGTCAGTCTAGTACATTCCATAAATGTAGACATTTAAAAATCTCATATTATTATAAAGTTCTACACATATTTCTACACATTCTACACAACTGACCTCCTCTCTGAACTCTGTGGCCATGACTGAAAGAATCTCCCTGCCTATTATGGCAGGAGTGGCATAGTAATGGAAGGCAAGTCTGCACTGCAGTGATAGCACCGCAGGAGTGGACAGCCTATTATCCACCACTGTGTGGTGGTAGTAATGGTGAGACAGAGGACGTCCTATCTGTTGGTGATGATGCATTTTCAACGGGTGTTGTTGTTATTTATCAGCAGATGATAATGGCAGGAGAGAGCATCCTCCGGTGTACGGCCATAATGCAGAGAAAATGGTCCACGCACGCTACTGTATTGTAGGTTTATGGATATAAACTAAGGAGAGTGGCAGGGGTGGTATTTTTTTGTCCCTGTTATCATAACGGAGGGAACTCCCATGTGTTCAACGGTCACATATACCTGGGGAGAGAAGAACATGAAGTGCACAAGTGTGTGTACATGTGACAAACGAGGCATGCCAAACAAGCCTTAGTTAGCTATCTGCTTGGCTGTCCACTGCCCCTGTGATGTATGTTTATGGCCCTTCATGTCTAGCCAATTACTTTGCCCCACGGTAAGAGAGCGACACCTTCTCATCCCAGACATCAGCTTCTGAGCGTGAAGACAGAATTAGACAGTTGACGTTTTGATAATCGGTGGCAAAGCACTCTTTTTCTCATCAGGCTCTAGAGATTCATTTTAAACAGTACATTTTCCAGAGTTTATGGCTATTGTGGGAACGCACATCTTTTTTTATTGTCTTTGCGTGCACATTTGTGTGCAAGAGTGCGGTGCTGGTGTTGCGACTTGGAACAGTAGTTGTGCAAACTTTCTACATCTTTTGCACTCTGGATTGTCTTTTGACTACGGACCCGAAGGTCGCGGGTTCGCGCCCCGGCCACTACCCAGCTTGGGGTGTCTATGAGTGCACACCTATTTCTCCAGCTCCCCGGGCGCTTTCGGGCTGCTCACTGCACCACCTGGTAGGTGGTTGGGTTAAATGCAGAGACGAATTTCGTCTGTGTATGGGAAACATACGCAGATGACAGGAATAGACATTATTATTATTATTATGGAGGACCAAACTGACATAATAATAAATAAAAGAATAAATATATATCTGACATAAAACAATAAATATATAAATCAAAGTAGAAATATATATCCTAAATAATAATAAATAAAATAATAAATATATAAATCAAAGTAGAAATATATATTTTAATGAGAAATAAAAGCATAAATATATATATTATTTTTTATATCTCCTTACACATGAGAAATAAAAGCATAAATATATATATTCTTTTTTATATCTCCTTATTGCAGCACGGTGGCACAACTGCAGCACGGTGGCACAACTGGTAGAGCTGCTGCCTCTCAGCGAGAAGGTTGCCGGTTCAAATCCCGGTCCGGGGCCTTTCTGGGTGGAGTTTGCATGTTCTCCCCGTGCATGCGTGGGTTTCCTCCGGGTACTCCGGTTTCCTCCCACAGACCAAAAAACATGCTTGTTAGGCTGATTGGTGACTCTAAATTGACCCTAGGTGTGAGTGTGAGAGTGGATGGTTGTTTGGTGTGAGTGAGACAGGTCCCTCTTGTAAATGAGTCCCCGTGACTCAACGAGGCTAGCCTGTATAAATAAAGGTTGAATGAATTACACATGAGTTTCCGTCAATAACAATAGATATTTTGCTTTGCCTTTTTCTCGCTGTTTTTCCGTTTGCTGTATTTATTGCTGTATTTATTTATTGCTGTATTTATTTATTGCTGTATTGTTAGCTGTATTTATTTCTGTTTTGTTTTCTTGCTGCATTTCTGCCTCGTCGTTATGTTAATGAGGAGGGCTGCTTTCTAAATCCAGCTCTACTATTGGTCAATAAACAGGAAATAGAACGATGAGTGTGCAGATCGATTGAGCATGCCTGCGCTGCAGTCCTCTTAGGAGATCTCCGTATTTGAGAGGAAGTAAACAACTACAGTACTGTATTAGAGATGTATCGTAGGATTGCTGAAGAATTAAGGCACGTTGCTAGCTTAGCTGAAAGTAATACAGTCAGTGACGAAGCTGAAGTTAGCTTCCGATTCCAGCTTCCGATTCGGCAAATGACTAAAGGGATATTACAACTAATTTTTCAGTACCTTGAGCGGGTTTAATCTGCTCTATAGCTCAAAAACTACAACACCTGGACTCTTCAAACCTGGACTAGATTATTCTAGACTAATAGAAGAATATTTAAAACTAAGTTTTAACTTTGTGAAAACTTTTTCTGATTTGTGAAACTTCAACAAAGTTTGTTTTTCATCATTTCTTAGGCTACTGGACCACATTAGACCTGGTCCAGCTCAAAAACCACAACACCTGGACTCTTCAAACCTGGACAAGATTATTCTACGCTAATAGAAGAATATTTAAAACTATGTGTTGTTGTTGTTTTTCTCCACCTATGCCATTAGCTAACATATTTGATAACAATAACATTGTTCTTTCCCTGTAATAACTTCTTAGTCTTCATGCAGCAGTGCTTATGTAATAATGTTTTGTTCTATTACTTTTAGGGTGTTTATAACAATTCAGTTAAGTGTATTACTATATTATTTGTTTCTTAATTACATACCCTTAAATGAGAAAACAACACACACTGGTTGTTTGTGGTGCAAAAATTAAGTAACCATTTAATGGAATTAGTAACAGCAAAGAAATACATGAATTGGGCAGCAAAAATACTACAACAAGATTCTGTTCACATAAAACATACAAAGGTTGGTGTACTGTTTCACATTAAATAAATTGGCTTTGTAACACTTACATGTATTCAAATAAGGATAAATGTTAGAAAAGTGCTAAGTAAAATGGAAGGTTTGTGATCAATCTGTATTATGAATAAAATAAATATTTGGATATTTTCAAATAACATATTTTATGTAACACTGGCAACCATAAATGCATTGGTCAACAAAAAAGTGCTGACCAGGGCTGAGGCTGTGGACCTAATTGAGCATTGCCAGATGGAGGAGAGGTAAGCAAATTAGAGTGTCTGAAGCTGTATTAGCATCTTCTATTCATTATAATAATTTTCTATTTATTCATAATAATGTAATGTCTTTTTTTGCAGCGAGAGAGATGAGCTGGTTATGCAAGTGACAAGAGAACTAGAGAAACGTTCAAATGTTTAAAGTAAAAAAAGAGTTTTGAAACCAAATTGTAAAAAGTACTAAGTTTTGCATTTTTCCATTTTCTTAAATAATACTTGTTTAACAGTTGAAACAAAAACACACAAGAAGAGACTTTCTTATTTATGCTTTTCTTTAAATTCTTCTAAAAAAAATACGTTATTACTGTAAAATAAATATTATATATACAAAGTAGATGACATGTCAGGTTATGAAGATAGTCTATTGTGGTTTGAGAACAATGCAAGCGTGTGAGGGGAAGGTTGTCAATGTAAACAATTTGCAATGGCTAGTTGTCCAACTACTGCATGAAAATATCAAGTTTTCATCCAATTTACCTATGACTGTCATGCACTATCATGCACTGCTGAATAACCTTTGCTCCTGTGCAGTTTTTTCATTACAGTTATCAAAAGTGTGTAGAATTAATGAATAATGCTAATCAACCATGATTCAGATGGAAATCAGATGCATGGTAGATGCCAACTGGGCAAATATTTTGTGCTTCATGGGACAAGAATGTGTAGCAACAAAGAAGCCAGACAGTTAAATTATTAATATAAAACATATTTTATTTGATTAAACAACCTCTTTTGTTACAAAACAATCTTTACGAAAATGGTTCATCATTGTGATTTTTTAACCTGTTAACAGGTATTTTCTATGAGAATAAGCATTTCTTTTTAATACTTCTCAGTAATATATTTTAAATCCCTGTCTAATAGTATCCATCAGTCCGTTATGAAACCCTCCTCCAGGAGTTTCTTGTTGTCTCTCACTGATTTCCCTTTATATTTTGGCTCTTGTCCTCAAGTCTTTGTCTGAGCAATGTGCTGTCTACCCAGCCTGTGTGATGTCCCTGTTCCCTTGATTTAGTTCCATGCCAAGTAATTTTTGGTGCCTCCTGGAAAGCCTTTTTGTTGCATGTTAAATAAAGCTTTTAGAATATTTTTGAAATACACCTGTGCCCTGGGTCATTCTGTCAGTATCCATCACAATGACATATTCATTGATGAGGAGTGATTACAGTTGATTATGTTTCTCTCATAATTAATAAAACTGATAAATTAAAAGTAAATAAAGTCATTGAAGCATAAGGCATAAACATTGATGAAAATTTATTTTAATGAAGTTTCACAAATCAGAAAAAGGTTTCACAAATCCCAAACCTGTTTTTAAATATTCTTCTATTAGTGTAGAATAATCTAGTCCGGATTTGAAGTGTCCAGGTCTTGTGGTTTTTAAGCTGGACCAGGTCTAATATGGTCCAGTGGTTTAAAAAGTGATGAAAAACAAACTTTGTTGAAATTTCACAAATCAGAAAAAGGTTTCACAAATCACAAGCCTGTTTTTAAATATTCTTCTATTAGTCTAGAATAATCTAGTCCAGGTTTGAAGAGTCCAGGGGCCTCATGTATCAACCGTGCGTGCGCACAAAAACCTTGCGTGCGTCACTATCCACGCAAAACCCCGTATGTATCAAAACTGAACTGAACGTGAATATGTGCGCATCCAGGTACATTTCCACGCCAGCCCCAGAGCACGCGTACGCACGTTTCTGTGGTTCTTGTTCCTTTGGCGACACTTACAGGTGATTCAGAGAAACTGAAGCCCCACAGTCTGTGCTTGAAGACCTTTCTTTTCAACCGAGCATACTCTGCCTCCTCATGATTCTACTTTTGATCATAGCTGATACTGTTGTTGATTTTAATTGTTTATTAAATGTTTTATTGACATTTAATTCTGTTGCACCTTGTAGCACTTTGAGATTTTCATTAATGAAAAGTGCGTTATAAATTGAATTCATTATTATTATTATTATTATTATTATTATTATTATTATTATTATTATTATTAACTGTTCATGATGTGAAAATGATTAATATTCCCATCAAACACACGATTAACAAGTATTACATCCACATGACGCAGTTAAATAAAGCACGCGCAAAGTTGTGCCAAAAATAAATTTAACAGGAACGGATTCATTCAGCCTTACTGGAGGATATAATAAATACGTAGTGTAACACGCAGAGCATTTATTTATAAACAGATATAATTTTCTGATCTAGGATATGGCTTATCAGCCGTTTCCAGAAATAATCATTTTTCAGTTTGGCACTGCTGCGCTCTGGAGCAACACAGGAGCATCACGCACATCAGAAGCAGCGATCAAACTGTTCCCGAGCTATGAGGGAGCTGCAGGCCGATCAGGGCTGTCCAGTCCACACAAAGCCTGATCAATGGAATGTCTCATCTATATGATTCCAAAGGCTGAGTGGTCGCGCTTTGGAGCGCGCGCGCACCCTCGCCGGTTACACGGCAGCTGGAGGTGATTCATGATCTGCGTTTATTGTAGATTTCTCCAAAATGACACGTGAAAGTACACCAACTTGTTGGAGAGTAAAAGCTTCACAGACAAACAGATTGCGCACAAGGCTGCGGGGCGCGCAGCGTTTGGAGACTCCAACATCACGTCATGTCATGAAAAGTCTCCACTGAGACGCACAGACCCGTTTCTTCATGTCATCTATTAAATAAACAAAGATCTATGTTCTACCAAACATCTAAGTTCCTCGGTGTTTACAGTAATTATGGTAATAAACTCGTGCGCAAAGTTAATATTTTCACTCAGAATGAATGGATGAGCCGTTGCGCACCAAAGCAGGGTGCGCGCACACACAAATACCGACACACAATCACTCGTTCTTTGCGTGATGAACACATTTTATTACTATTCTTACTTAGGATTTTTTCCTCACTCATATTATATTAAATTCATTATTTTCCTGAATCTAGAAATGATTTCTGATCGCGCAGGGATCAAACAAACATGTCCTTCACACATGCAGGAAGTAATTTGCATCTGTTTAACATATGTAAATGAAGGCGTGTCAGGGGAGGTGTCTCACGTGCGCTCAGTTCCACGTTAATTGTGATGTACAAAAGGAATGTGCGTGGATTCCGGTGTACGCACAGTTTGATACATCTGGATTTTTTTGTGCGTACACACTTTTCTGGATTTGACCGTACGTCACTTTTCAGTAGGAAATCCACGCAAGTCTTTGTACATGAGGCCCCAGGTGTTGTGGTTTCTGAATTGGACCAGGTCCAATATGGTCCAGTAGCCTAAAAGTGATAAATAAATAAAAAACTTTGTTGAAGTTTCACAAATCAGTAAAGGCTTCACCAAAGCTCAAACCTGTTTTTAAATATTCTTCTATTAGTCTAGAATAATCTAGTCCAGGTTTGAAGAGTCCAGGTGTTGAAGTTTTTGAGCTAGAGCAGATTAAACCCGCTCAAGGTACTGAAAAATTAGTTGTAATATCCCTTTAGTCATTTGCCGAATCGGAAGCTGGAATCGGAAACTAACTTCAGCTTCGTCACTGACTGTATTACTTTCAGCTAAGCTAGCAACGTGCCTTAATTCTTCAGCAATCCTACAATACATCTCTAATACAGTACTGTAGTTGTTTACTTCCTCTCAAATACGGAGATCTCCTAAGAGGACTGCAGCGCAGACATGCTCAGTCGATCTGCACACTCATCGTTCTATTTCCTGTTTATTGACCAGTAGAAGAGCTGGATTTAGAAAGCAGCCCTCCTCATTAACATAACGAAGAGGCAGAAATGCAGCGAGAAAACAAAACAGAAATAAATACAGCTAACAATACAGCAATAAATAAATACAGCAATAAATACAGCAAACGGAAAAACAGCTAGAAAAAGGCAAAGCAAAATACCTACAGTATTGTTATTGACGGACACTCATGTGTAAGGAGATATAAAAAAGAATATATATATGTATGCTTTTATTTCTCATGTGTAAGGAGAAATATAAAAGAATATATATATTTATGCTTTTATTTCTCATTAAAATATACATTTCTACTTTGATTTATATATTTATTGTTTTATGTTGGATATATATTTATTCTTTTATTTATTATTATGTCAGTTTGGTCCTCCATATGACTGGTGCTATAAAGCTAATTCTGGATGGATTTGTATTAAAATAAAACTTGCACTTTGTCCAGTTTTCTTTTAGTAATTAGTCTAATATTAACTAAGACAACAAAACATGGGCTTTTTTTACACTGGATCCTTGTATGTTTTATAAAAATATCTGTACAATTTGCCTTTTAGCACCTTCAGCACAGCACTAACTTGTGTCCCTCCCTTTTAACGTCATATTTTGTACCTTTTGTATGATAAAATGCAAATGATGGTGTCCAGAATAATCTAAATATACTATATAAATATGTGGTGCTGTTTTAGTTTGTACTAAGACCCTCTTCAGTGGAAACAGCTTCCACACTGATGTAAAAAATCAAAGGTTTTCTCTTCAACCTTGAACACGACTTAACTTCATCCAAATTAGTGACGTGATTATCCAGCCTACGATCGATCTTACACATGTGAGTATCACTCACTCATTTTCTGTATTTAATTTGTCTGGTTCTTTCACCTAAGGTCAATTTAAAACCACCAATTATCTTCACTTTCATGTTTCTGGACCATGGGAAGAAACAAGCATGAAATCCTACTCTTGCACACAGGCAAATTTCACACAAAATGGCCCCAAATCAAAAAACCCTGCTGCTCTGAGCCAACAATGTGAACTATTGCACTACCAAATACCCTATTTGCATATTTAACCTTATATATTATTGAATTCCTTCAAACTTTTTATTACTGTTAGACCTTGTACACATTATTTCCTATGCAGGACTATTTAACCAACAAATTTAATGCCATACCTACATTTGTTAAAGTAGTTTTGCATTGAAAACATATTGCACAGTAGCCTAATTTATGAGGCTCAAATGAAATAAATGCATACACAAAATCATCAGTGAGCAGTGCCGCCCATGCCTAACAAAAGTAAGACATATGTTTCATTCACACACATTTGTAGTAATATGTCAATGTGAGTAGGACAGGCCCTGCCAAGCTTTCTAGAGAGGAAATATGAGGAGTCTGATTTTATTTAACAGCTCATTTAGCATTTATGTATAGCACCTTTAGCCCAGGTTCCTAATGATCTGTATCCCCCAGGATTTCTCGGAAGATGTATGAAAATGCAAATACTTCAGCAGGATGTGCACCCAGCTTGCTGGGTGTGCTGAGATCTGATGCATTTAACGTTTGGATTTCAGTGAGCACCATGCGTTTGTCAAAGTCATTAAACTCTTTGCCTATTTTAATCTGAATGTTGTTTAATGTCATGAAGAGCTCGAGTTCTATGAGCTTTTACAGTAGAACTGTTGTGATTTTTAAAAAAAAGCAAATGGTTTGTTGTGTCCTTGTCAATATTAACATCAGTTTTGAGATTTTTGATGACAATTCAATTCAATTCAGTTTATTTTATATAGCTCCAAGTCACAACAGAAGCCATCTCAGGGACCTGAACAGAAACATCCATACATAAAAATAACAAGTTAACAAAAACATTCATAAAAATAATAATTAAACATTATTTATCTGAGGAGCAGACTGCATTGAATTTAACTCCATCACAGAACTCTCATCTTGAACAAGCATGAAGGCGACAGTGGGAAGGAAAAATTCCCTCATGAGCAAGAACCCTTTAGCACAGGGCTATTCAACTGGCGGCCCGCAGGCCATTTCCTGCCCACGGGTGACTTTAATCCGGCCCACTTCATTAAAAAATATCCATCCATCCATTCTCTTCCGCTTATCCGGGGTCGGGTTGCGGGGGTAGCAGCCTAAGTAAAAAAAAATATATATATTTATTTATTTATACCCTGATGCATGCTCAATAATCCAGGTAGAAAAATCTAAAAAAGCTAAGTCTGGTCCTCTGGACATTCAAAAAACAAAACAAAACAAAGCAAAAAAATTGTAGAAACATTTCGTCTTTCGTCCGAAAGACTTCCTCAGTCTGAGCTGCTGTATTCAGCTCAGTCTTATAAATAGCACCCTCTCACAGTGTTACACAACCAGTTGGCTGATGACAGCTGAAACCATCTGCTCACATGATCAAGGAGGACCATCAGCCTAACGATGGATTGTTAGCACCCTGATGGTTGTTTGCTATTCACAGAGGGCTGAGTGATACTAGCAATAACAGCATTGTAAGAGGGGGACAGTTGAAGGCCTCCGGGTTCAACACTACAAAACTACAAACAAAATGTGGTACAAACAAAATGTGCCAAATACATTGATAATTTAGCTACTGCCACACATGATAATCTGTTTTGTTGAATGAAGTGAGTACATAAACAGAGGAAATGAATGATCTCTAATTTCAGCTGTTTTATCCAAACAGGTTTGGGTTTCAGCCGGCTGTCCAGCACTTTCTGAGTGGCTCTGTCATTTTTTCACAAAACTTTAGTCACAGGTTTGACTATTAGTTTGTGTAATCCTGTCAGAGGCAACAAACTCTATACAGTATATTCATATGTATGAACATCCACACAGTCTTGTTTCCACAACTTAAAGAATGCCATATTAATTTACATTAATTTCCTGGAGAACTTGTAATAATAACTTGTCCTTGCCTAACCTTAATCCTTACCTTTATGTTGAGATTGTATAATGTATGCTTTGACTTGCTTTTCTTTCTTTAACGTAACTATAGCTTATAGTGTTCTTAATGAGAGCCCTACTAAGTCAAGACATTTATATATTTATTCAGTATCTTTGATGAGTGGTGTCATTTCTGCTATGCTGCACTATTTGTACATCTAGTCACATTAGTTCCACATTCTGGTCCACTAGTTATTTAAACACTCACATTAGTAAGATTTTTTTTCACCTATTGGCACTTTGGTCCAATTAGTTGGAGCAGAAATTGTACTGGTGAGCCAAAAAGTGCTGGCCAAATAGCACAGCAGTGAGATCCACTAGTGAGCTTTTTTTAAGTGGACCACTGGATTCTCTAGTTATACTACCAGTAGTAAATATTTTAGCATTAAAAGACATGGGTACTGGTCAACACACAATCTGTCCACTCACACTCTAAAAGAGAAAAGTTTGATTGTTTTAATTACACAATTTGTCTCAAACTCAAAGTTTTTAGTTAATTTTCAAGTCAAAACAAACCAGATTGTGTTGTATTAAAGCAATTAGCTACTAAAGCAACAAAATACTGTTAATTAAATCCATCTTTACCACTTCACATAAAATACACTATTGCTTTGCTAAATAAAAATTACTTGTGAGACACTTTTTAACAAATGCTGACTTATTTTGTTGCTTTTGCTTTTGGAAGATTCATTCAACCTTTATTTATACACATTAGTCTCATTAGAGCCTCGGGGACTCATTAAAAGTCAAAAGTCAAAGTCAACTTTATTGTCAGATCTGCAATATGTACTGTACAGGACATACACAGGACCGAAATTGCGTTTCTCTCAGTCCCTCGGTGCAACAGTAAACATCTAAACATTGAAACACTGAAACATATAATAATAGACATAAGCATAAAATAGTAAAACTAACACTGTCCTGAGTTTTTTTTTTTTTGCATAGCGGTGCAAGAGCATGAAAATCCACACCAACTCTAAAACTAAAACATTAAACATTTAATGAACATAATACTGTCCTGAGTTTTTGCATACTAGCACAAAAAAAAGAGTATAAAAAGTATAACTAAAATAAACTAAAGAGAATTTTACAAGAGAGACCTGATTCTAACAAAGTGTGATGGCAACAGTAGACAACAATAGACAGTCATAAAAGAAAGCATGCAAAATGAGAAGAACAAATGAAAGAAAAATGTATTAAAAAATAAAACAAACAGCTTGGTTGTAAAGCGATGTAGAAAACTAAAAACAGGAACATGTCAGTATTGGTTTTTGCCAGGAACTTAGCAGATGTTTGAAGCTACTCAGAGAGGTCAAGGTCGGGAGCTTCAGATCTTTTTGCAAGAGATTCCAGGAAACAGAAACAAAGTAGGAGAAGGCCCTTTTGCCTAGTTCAGTCAGCACTGAGGGAACACTGCATGTAATGATGTCCTGAGAGCGCACATTGTAGCTGCACTCACGCAGTGACATGTAGGAAGAGATGTACAAAGGCAACAGACCAATTCAATTCAAGTCAATTCAGTTCAAAAATTCTTTATTAATCCCAAAGGGAAATTAATTGTTGTTGTAGCTTGTCATCCTGGTCACATTAGAGTTGTTCTAGATGCTGATGGCTTTAGACAGGAAGGATCTCTTATAACAGTCCATCCAAAAGTGGATCCGAAGAAACTGGCTGCAGATGCCGATATGTCCACCCAGACCCAGCAGACCTCTCAGTCCTCCGGGGCAGCAGGACTGGTTGAATGCTGGGAAGAACTCCTCCCCGAGCGATGGCCATTTCTACCAGCAGCCTACCAAGTTCGGTCCTCCCACTGTGACGAGCCGCGTTTCCCACTACCTCCAAGATTTATGTGGTCAGGCACTCGAGCACTGCCTCCAGGTAGATGGGAATGCATCAACGGCACTCCATTTCAACTCATTTAGGATTTGGGGCTGTAGTTGAGGTATTTTTGAGCTTTTGAGATGTTAAGCAGAAGCTGCCAGTTGTAGAAAACCACTTTGTTATCATGGTTACTCATCATAACAAATGTCCAAAAGTAAGGATAAAAGTATAAAATCAAAGCAAGAACCTGTGGGACCAACTTCTTGTTGGAAAACAACATCCCTTTGGTTTTGTCGGCATTTAGGACAAGTTTAAGATGGAACAAATCTGACTGGATTATATCAAAAGTGGATTGCAAAAGCTGGAAAACTATAGCAATTGTTAGCTGGACAGTAAACGACTGTCTCATCAGCATAGAAGTTTAAGGATGCATCAGGGATGGTCTGGGCTACAGATTGTAAAGAGGGCAGATCATAAGACTGAGCCTTGTGGTACACCATAGTTAACCGTTAAATAACTGGAAGAAGTACAGTATATGTTGAACACTTTGCCTCCAATCTGAGAGATAGTTAGAGAACCAACCATTGGTATGAACTTAGAAACCAATTTCTGAGAGCTTATGTCATAAGATGTCATGATCCAGTGTCAAAAGCTTTAGACAGGTCTAAGAAAAGTGCAGCACAATAATCCTTTGCATCTAGTGCTTCAATGTCATCATTAAAAACCTTCAGTGAAGCAGTTGTTGTGCTGTGTTGTTTCCTGAAACCAGATTGATGGGGAGTTAAGATGTTAAATGAGACCAAATACTTTTTGATTTGAGGGTTCATCAGTTTTTTTAGAACATTGGCTAAAATGCAGAGTTTAGAACTTGGTCGATAGTTATTCAGTGAGGTTTGGGTCACCTCCCTTCAGTAACGGTAGAACAAAGGCTGTTATAAATAAATAAATCCAACGTTTAATCTGTTGGTGCGTACTAATGACTCAAAAAGTTGCACTAGTGTGACTTAAAATTGAAACAAGACAGCTAGTAAAGCTGAAAATAATGGCTTGTTGTGTAATTGGATTTTTTTTTAACTTGTTGCGTAATTGGATTTATTTTATTTTATTTTATTGCTATACTAGTTTCATTCATTCATTCAAACTTTATTTAAACAGATAAGTCACATGGAATCTCGAAGACTCATTTACAAGGGAGATCTGTTTGGACAGACAATAAAACGTGGTGAACAAAGACGAATCCAAAGAGTCCTGAAATGATGACAGAATGTTTATTCAGCTGGGCCCCTCTGAAAAGTCCATGGAAATTCCTCTGTAGGCGGGGAAGGAGGGGTAGAGCCATCAAATTTACAAAACTTCCAGGCAGGTTGAGATAAGATGGCCTGTCAAGGCTAATCAGGGAGCCAAATTCAGAAACCCAATTGTTTTGGGGACAGGCAGAACTTTAAAGGGATTGTGACATGATGTTGGAAATTTGCATATTTGTCACAACATATATATCTTATATCATTCAGCTCTGTTCGTTTTTGCAAAATAAATTATAAATATATTAAAATTTCATTCCAAGTTATGGTAGTTTTTTCTCTGGGACACACCCCTAAAAATCTGCGCATTTCCGCAAAACGTCATTGTGACGTACATGTGGGCACTGGGCATAAGGCAGAGCCTTGCCCGTTTGTTTGGTGTGTTAACTGCTTTCCATACAGATTCATTTCCTGAAAGATCGCCTCTTTTTTTTGTGTAACTTGAAAAATGCCGTCACGTTGTAGCACATTTGGGTGTTCTAATATCAGCAGTGAACAAGTGAGCCTTCACAAATTTCCAAAAGATGAGAAACTTCACCTATAATGGACAAGTACAGAGAAGAGGGACCGATGGTGTATGTCTGCAGCGACCATTTTACTGCCAATTGTTTTCAGGAAAGACCTGGTATAAAAGAATCTTTAGGATTACCAGTAAGATTCAGAAGACTTTTAAAACCGGATGCTATTCCTACTATTTTTAAAAGAAAATCTACAGAAGAAAGTGCCACAGGAGCTACCACGTCAAAACAACGCAGGGAAGCTACCGTCGGAAAAGAGTAAGTCTTTGTGTAAACATAATCGGAGGTGTGTACTGTTTTAGATGATAAACTATATATTTAACGTGAGCTCATGTTGTTTTACTTTATATACTGTGAGTGTATAAAGCCAATTATCATGGAGGATTCTTCATGTGCGATGCTAAAAAAAAATTAGCCGACATAAAATCAGGACCAAACACACGTTGCTATTTATGTATTTTTAAATTATGTCTGCGCGATCAAGTAACATCAGTAAGTTTTTTTATTCAGGGAGGGTTTATTAATGAGAGTTTTGTATGATTTACTGTCTTAAAATGATAGATCTCAGACGCGACCGGGACTCTGTTAGCTCAGCCCAAGAACAAAGAAGCCACATCACGAAGCTATCCTCACTTAGCTACTGTGTAAAAAATAAACCGTGTCTAAATCACTTTTCAATTGATCGAGTGTCCAATAACTGTATAGGATGAATAATAACCCTTCGATTGCTTTAATACATTCATGTACTAACAATAGGTTGTGTTTGTTCGACATGCTCCGCCATTATTATTTACATGCGCGTTGAGCAGCGGCTACCCACGGGTACGTCACAATGACGTTTTGCGGAAGTGCACAGATTTTTAGGGGCGTGTCCCAGAGAAAAAACTACCATAACTTGGAATGAAATTTTAATATATTTATAATTTATTTTGCAAAAACGAACAGAGCTGAATGATATAAGATATATATGTTGTGACAAATATGCAAATTTCCAACATCATGTCACAATACCTTTAATGACGTCTACCTTGAGTCTGTGTTGGTCTACTCAGTTCTGAAACATCCAAATTACATGAATCCCCGAGATCTGATCAAATGGCAGCAGAGATAGACATGTCATCAAGTCTTCCAAGCTGATGAAATATCCAGCTGTGTGCATGCCAACAGGGCAAATTGGCTTGCCTACAGCCTGTCTTCTCTTCAAAGATCAATCAATCAAACTTTATTTCAGACACAAAAAAGGTCCATAAACATACATAAAAAATCCATAAAAAACAATTAAAAATAAAGAAATAAAAGACAGATAATTCACTGAGTCACAAATAAATGATGGCGCCAATGATTCCACAATCTTGAACAAAATCTCACTGCACTAAAAGCAGGATTTACTAGATTTGCAATTATATTATTGCATGACACAGCCAATCTACACATGCATTTATACATAAGATTCCTGAGCACAGCAGCACATGTGGGAACAGCATTATGTACAAATATATGGCTAACACTGCTCCATCTAGGCACTTTGAGGAGCAGCCTCATGCCATCATTATATGCCATTATATGCCAAAGAAATATTAATTGTGTTGAGGGACCAACTGACCAAATTCAAGTCCATAGTTATGATTTGGAACATTTGTAGAAGCAGTTTCACAGACAGGACAGAGCAAAGCAAAGCTGAGAGGGAGAGGAGGAGAACACGTTCGCCCTTGACAAGATCAAGTGTTGAAAAGTACGGTAGTTATATAGTAGGTCCGAAAATATGTTAATTCATGTGTCTGTTTTGTTCCTTTCTTGTCTTGTTTGACCAATTTGGACCACACTAGATTAAACCTAAAACACTTTGAGTGACTAATAGAAAAAAAAAATGGCACTAATGGCTTGCTATTTAACAACTGATGACGTCCTTTGGATGAAGGACGAAACGTTGCGACAAAAAAAATAAATCGTCCAGATGACCTGACTTAACTTTGTTGGATATTTTACCTGGATTACTGAGCATGAACTTTAGTGTTTTGAAACACTTTGGCTATGGCTGCCTCAGAGGAGTTGATGGGGGAGAGGGCGGGCTCCAGAAACCATCTTATCACCAGCAAACTGGTTGTTCCACTATACTGTATGAGTGTGCTGCTTGCAGGTCTGAGTTTGTTGTGACTCCTCGGACTGATGAAGTACGTTGGATGAATGACGAAACGTCTCAACAAAAAAAAAACCATCTAGATCACCTGACTGAACTGTGTTGGGTGTATAGCATTTATTATATTTAAAAAATTATTTACTTTGACTAATTATTCAGT
>JBBPBX010002680.1:47910-80881 GCA_038048925.1 Garcialebias charrua
ACCTTTGACCTTGATTTGTGATGTTGATGGATCTGGGTGATAACTAGTGTACGTAGTGATGATGAAAGATTCGGAAAATAATCTTGAGCGGATTAGAAGTTATAGGAACGTTTACGGAGGTACGGACGGACGGGGACCAAACCGTAATACGTCCTTTCGACAACATTCAGTTGAGATGTTGCTGAATATTACGATGACAATATATCACATGTGATAACACACACCTTTGTCCGTGTTTTAGCATTTTGGCGATTTTTATCTAAAAAGGTTACGATCATTTAGGGCAGTGGTCAGTTTGACTTCCATGTACTGTATATTTTTGGTATATGGCTTGAAATTTACTGTATTCACTTGTGATATTGACATCGTACACCCTAGTTGATTATACTTTTTTTTTTTATATTGTGCAACACTTACAAACTGTTCATTCAGGAGCTGATTGTTTTTTTTTTTTTATAACTCAGATTAAATTCTTAAATTTTCTCCCCTTTAATACCTTTTCTTTTTAACTCCCAGGAACAGCCTTAAACAAAGGCAAAGTTTCTGTTTTTGTTAAACAAAAAAACTTGTGCACCTACAATCTCATAATGTAAAAGACCAGAAGGGGTTTTCTTGTACCGTATGTAATTTATCTGACTTAGTGGACATTGCTGTCAATGCTGAAACATGATACTGTGCAACTCTATACACACAGAAAACTTTGAAAATGAGAAGCTTCTATTAGGGTTTTTCCAGTAAAGTGGTTTAAGCACCCACAGTCCATTCTCAAACAGCTAACTGATTTGTTTTTCTGCAGCCAAAGAAACACCACAGAGCAGCGTCACTGTCACTTAAAACGCCTCTTCCGCTACAATTGATCCTCCCTCTGTTGGAGTCCGAGTTTCTGTAAAAAATCCCAATGTATAGAGACAGTTTCACAATGCAGAGAGACAGTTTCACAATGCAGAGAGACAGTTTCACTACACAAATCATTTTCTTTGTCAGTAACTTTATTGGATGGCTACTATTCACCCTGACCCCCATCTGATGGTTCGACTTGGTGGCTTATGAGTAACATCTGCAGATAAAAAACTTCCAGCCTTCTACTATTTTTTTTTAAATATAAAAAATAATTAAACTTCTACAGTCTGCATGTGACATCATTCAGTCAGACTTGTTCCATCTCTAACTGGTGATAAATGCTGATAAAACCAAAGGGATGGTGTTTTCCAACAGAAAGTCGGTGCCAGAAACTCTTCCTCCTATCTCCTCCACACATGGTGTTCTTACTGAGTTTGTAGATTCTTACAAATACTGTACTTGGGAATTTTAGTTGATCCACATTTCTCTTTTAAAGCTCATATTGAAAACACGTTAAAAAAAATAAAAAAAAATTAAACTGGGATTCTTTTAAAAAAATGGATCTCTGAATTCCAGAAAATGCCTTGTAACTGCTACTTTCCTAACAACCACTGACTATGGTGACACTATTTACATGAATGCTCCAGCCAGCTGCTTGCAGTTGTTGGATGCTGTCAACCAGTTCTTGGTGTGTCATGGTAAACTGGTTAACTAGGGCGGGGCAATATGGACCAAAATTAATAGGTCTATATTTTAACATGAATGGCAATATATGATATACAGTATATCTCAATATTTTATCACTGATTTTAGTTGATTTTATCATTGATTTTAGTTGATTTGATCATTGATTTTAGTTGATTTTATCACTTATTGTTGTTATTTTATCATTGATTTTAGTTGCACCTTGTAGCACTTTGAGATTTTTGTTAATTTAAAGTGCATTACAAATTAAATTCATTATTATTATTATTATTATTATTATTAATAATAAATTATTTTCTTTCCATAAAGTAAATGAGTCCTCGTGGCTCAATGAGACTAACTTGTATTAATAAAGGTTGAATGAAAAAAAAAGTAATAAAAAATATATTTCAGAGTCAAAGCTTTGTCCCAGTTGTCACACAGACATATTTATTAACAAACAGCTGTAACTCTACAAAAAAAAGTCTAAAAAATAAATTATTTACATACATTAAATTGTAATCCCTTTCAGATGTGCCGCCTTCACACAGTTAGTTAGCCCCATTGTCTTTAGCCATCTTGCTCCACAGTTGAGACTGGGACCATGTCTTTAGAGACATAAGCCGCTGCTTTATTAATGTTGTGCTACCTCTCTCTGTCCCTCTCATAAGGCACAACATGGCTAAATTAGTTTTGACCCATGGTTTGTCTCAGGGAAGGACGCTGAAGTCTGTCTGAGCTGCAGCTTCACACACGCTTCACACTCCACTTATAGCGCAGTTTTTTTTTCATTCATTCAACCTTTATTTATACAGGCTAGCCTCGTTGAGTCACGGGGACTCATTTACAAGAGGGACCTGTCTCACTCACACCAAACAACCATCCACTCTCACACTCACACCTAGGGTCAATTTAGAGTCACCAATCAGCCTAACAAGCATGTTTTTTGGTCTGTGGGAGGAAACCGGAGTACCCGGAGGAAACCCACGCATGCACGGGGAGAACATGCAAACTCCACCCAGAAAGGCCCCGGACCGGGATTTGAACCGGCAACCTTCTCGCTGAGAGGCAGCAGCTCTACCAGTTGTGCCACCGTGCTGTTTTAAATGGTGAAAAAGATTCGTAGTGCCGACTTTTCGTCAGGAATTTTCTGCATTGTCTACACAGAAAACATTTTTCTGCTTTAAATCCAAACCATCTCCAAATACAGTAACAGCCATTGTTTGTTTATTTGCTGCTCTTCGATATCATCTCATGTGTTGTTATGCTAAACTTCCACCCACCTGGAGAAGCAGGAAGCAGTGGGAGCACTCACAGGTGAGGGGCTGGGTTTGAATTCAGGGAGGGGGGAGGGGCCGCGTGAAGTTGGCGGTGCAGACGGGAGAAAAAGAACTACCGTATTTTCCGGTGTATAGGTCGCACCTTTTTATGGGTTTTTTTATACACCGGTGCGACCTATATATGGCTTGTTATCACTTTTGGCGAAACACATTTTTAAATCCAGCTCATTTCACAATTATGTTCATTTATTAAGGAAAAGTTCAGCTCAGACACATATTTGCTATAATTTTTATCAAACAAACAATTGTTTTTAAGTGTTAATCTTCTTAAAAGCCTTGCTGTGCGCTCCTGTGGCAGACATTTGCAGCAGAGCTAAACGTAGGTGCGACCTATCTAGGGATTTTTCCAATCTATTGGTGATAATTGGACAATGCGACCTATACACCGGTGCGACCTATACACCAGAAAATGCGGTACACAGATTTTCAAGTCTAATTCCCAATGTAAAAATATTGATATAGACGATATATCGCGTATGAAATTATCTCAATATTTTAAAAATATTGAAATATCGCCCAGCCCTAGTAAGTACTGTACCCATCACTGCACCAAACCTGTCAAGTTTTGGATTTAAAAATAAGGGAAAATTTCTGCCGGGTACTCCGAGCCATCCCACTAGCCCAGGGGTCTGAAACCTTTACAATAAAAAGAGCCGTTTTTCACCGTTGTTCACTACATTAAACGTGTCCAGAGCCGCAACAACCTGCTACAACTGTGGTTATCAACTGGTGGCCCATGGGCCACTTTGGGTTTGCTGGAGGGGATTTTGTGGCTAGTAAGGGTCACACTATAAAGCAAAATATATCTAATGCTTTTTAACATTTATTAAAGAAAAAGACCAGATTCTTGTAAAGGGGAAGTTTTCAGTGTTTATCTGTTTTTAAATTAAAAAATATATATATAAACTATGCAGACAGTTCTTCATGAAAAGAAATAAAGCATCAAATTAAAGTATGTTTTACTCGTACTCGCTCCAGTGTTCACATATTTGTAAAAGAAATGGCATCAAATCTGTTTGAATTCATTCTTTTTTGTTGTTTGTACCACCAATAAAATTCAGTTTTATGTCAGTTTTAGCCAAAGCTTGAAAGAGCCACTAAAGAGGGAGCAAAGAGCCACATGTGGCTCCAGAGCCGCAGGTTGCAGACCCTTGCACTAGCCCAACCAAAGTCCAGGACCCCTTACATTTTAAGACAGGTTTACAAGAAATCTAAAATAACTACCTATCAGCCACTTACAAACCAGTTATGTGATCACAATCTGATAGGCCTACCTTTGTTGACATTGAAATGCTGTGAACATTCTTGCCTCTAGCCCGCGTTTGTGCTTGACGGATTTTTCATGCTGACGGACATCGTTCCTTCCCCCATGAGAGACACTAAAGTCGCAGTTACAAATCTTACAAAACGCGTAATTGTGCCCCACCCTACTCTTCTTTAAATTCGCTGTCCCATTTTTCAAGATATTTACACGAAGTCTTAACTTTTTTGGCAGGGACGCCTTCTCTCTCGTTACATTCATCTATCTCTGGTGTGTTTTTCCGGGTTTGTTCCCGGCCGCTGGCAGCACTAACATCGCGAGAACTGCCACCGAGGCTACTGCAGGTGGCAGTTCTTGCGAGGCTAGTGACAGAGGCACTGGAATGTTTTATTTTTAATTTTTATAATATTATAATACGGGAAATTTCCGGGAAAATAATAATTCGGGATGACGCCGGGAAAGAGGGGTAAAATCCGGTAGTTTCCCGGCCAAAACGGGAGACTTGACAGATATGCACTGCACCCTGCACTCCTTGTCAGATGGACATCATTATCTACATGTAGCATCTCACACTGGTTCATCTTCATCTATAAATCTCTCCTTGGTATGCTGCCTTCTTATATCTCCTCTCAAATGTCATGTCGTCAGTGCAGTTACAGCGTGCGCTCTCAGGACATCATTACCTGCAGCGTTCCCTCAGTGTGGACTGATCTCAGCAAAAAGACCTTATCTTACTCTGCTCCCGTTTCCTGGAACATCTTGCAACAGGAACTGCAGTTGTCCACTTTGATTTCTTTAATGGGTTTCAAACATTTGATAATGTCAATATAAAAATCTAAGCAAATATGTTCTTGTTTTTAGTACTCTACTTTGTTTTATTTGGCACTTTGATTGCTTTTTTATAACACTATTTTTATTTTTATTGCTTTTTACTGATGTAGCCTATATTGTTGTCTGTACTCTGTTATCTGTCTACAGGTCTCTCTTTAAAATGAGCCCTTGCGACTTCCTGTATAGGTTTAGTAAAAAATAAAAATATTGGGTAAAAGGCTAGTTTTGCTCACATTTCAACTTGTTTGTTGGGTCTAAAAGTTAAGGAGATTGATATTGTATTCAATAAATGTCAAACATGTAAATGTGTGTCACAAAATGTAATACAACTAGAATGCATTTGAATGAAGCAGATTTACAAGTTTACTCTTCAAGTGAAGACATCATCTGAAGAATCACCTGGCTATCTTTCGCTTGTTGTTGGGGTGCAACATGGAGGCCCTTTTGGGATCCACCTCGGCCAGTCTTTTATGCAACTCAGTTCCTTCCAGTTTTTCCAGCTCCGTTTTCCTGTTTCCAGCTTCATCCTCTGTATCCCCACAGTCCTTGTTTTCCTGTTGTGAGTCACATATTTTATTTTAAAATTGTTCTCTCACTACTATTTGTTAAACATAAATAATTTAAAGTACTGCACTTTTAACGTCTTTAATCTATTTCTAATGAAAATCTGTTGTGCGTCAATGTAAATTAAAGGACAACTAGGAACTTTAGTCAGTCTCATAGCATAAAGTCACAGACTCTAAAATAAAGTAAAAGATTACATCTAAGATAATCAAGCTGTGAAAACTGTCTCCATTTAGACAAAACACTAGCTATGTTTCCATCCAATTTAAATTCGATTTTTGAGCGAATTTTAGAAAATTTCGCTAAAATGTAAATTAAAATTATGAGGATCAGAAGTGTTTCCATTAACTGGCTTGAAGCGCATCTGCAATGCCACGCAAAGCGTCTCTACGTCAGACGTCAGCGTCATTACGTCACACGTCAGCGCCATACGTCAGACGTCAGCGTTACGCACTTCCACAGTAAACAGGAAGTAGCGTTTGAAAACAGACATCTCGGCAAAATGGAGAGAATATTTCAGGTATGTGTTGCTATCGGGCAAGTTGTATTTATTCTGTCATGCCAACTAGTTTTAGCGATGTTACATGTTGTCCGGAGCGGAAACAGCTGATCAGTCACGTGACGTGAATGTTCGCTGCGGCAGAACTGAGTCGGCTAATCTGTTTCCATCTGTCGTTTAGCCGACTCAGCTCTGAATCGACTCCCCAAAAACTACCTCAAGCGAGCGTATAAACTTTAGAGCGACTTAGAGGAAGTTAACTCGAATTATGCCGTTTCCATTTAGCTTTTCTGATGCGATGCTTCATAATGCGCACCTAGAAACCTTGATGGAAACACGCCTACTGACTTCACGTTGGATAAAGACATCCCATTGACAAACAGTATCAGATTGGACTAAACAACATAACAAAATGCATTAAAGCTCTGCGTGCATGACACTGACCCCTGTATCCAGTAAAACTCTCCACAGCAGAGACTCAATGTAATAGTTTGTTCCTCCAACGATGATCGGCAGTTTGTTTCTCTTGTGCACATCATCTATGTTGAAGTCTGTTAGGGAGATGCACAACAATAGTCCTTTTCACAGTAATTCAGTAAAAAGTCAGCAAAGAAGAAACCCCTCTACATTCATTACCTTTACTGTAAATGTGCTCTTGTCTGAACATGAACCAGTCGAGCTAGCCAAGGGTCATGATTACATGCGCTTAGACACGTGAAGCCGGCATCGTAAAACAAGAAAAGTGACAGCAGTGCTGTTGCTTAAGAGTAAAGCACTGTATGTGCCACGCTCCCCTTCATACATACTTGCCAACTCAGTTCTGTGACTACCTTCCTCTGTCGGCTCAGAAAATGCTCAGAGGCATTTTAGCAATGG
This sequence comes from Garcialebias charrua, assembly GCA_038048925.1. Taxonomy (NCBI): domain Eukaryota; kingdom Metazoa; phylum Chordata; class Actinopteri; order Cyprinodontiformes; family Rivulidae; genus Garcialebias; species Garcialebias charrua. The sequence continues at coordinate 54,806 of JBBPBX010002680.1, forward strand.
ATTGTTTATTTGTTTTTGTTTGAGAGGTGATGTACTAGACAGATTAGACAGATTGCCTGTCCATCACAGGGCAACGTAGCAAAAAATGAACACCTAAGGACAATTCAGAGTCACCCGTTCGCCTAACATGCATGATTTTAGTGGGTGGGAAAAAACTGGAGTACCTGGATCAGGCTTGAACAGGGAAAATATGCAACCTCCACTCAGAAAAAAAGCCTAAAAGAAGTGTCAGTACCTACTACCGTATTTTCCGGAATATAGGTTGCGGCTTTTTGTCTAATTTGCATGCCCTGCAACCTATAGAGAGGTGAGACCCGTTTATGGATTTTTCCCCATATTTTTAGAGCAATTTTTGGCTCAGATATGACCGTTTTTCATTTTGGCAGAAAATGGTGCAGTACCACTTTTGTCCGCTAGGGGACACCTCCAGAGAGTCCACCGACCGTTTCCAGCTCATGTGTCCGAAAAAAAAGCCTCCTCTGCTCAGACTGACTCCGACGCTGCCCGGCCTCCTGGTCTGGAGGTAACTACTTTTTGCTATGTTTGTTAGCTGTTTGTTAGCAAGATAAGTCAAGAACCACAGGACAGATTTTTATCAAACTTACAGAATGTAATCATTGTATGGACATTTACAAGTGACTAGCTTTATGAGATGTTTGAGATAAAAAAAAAAATCGATCTTTAGCATCGTTGTTAGCGGTTAGCTACCGTGAACAGATACTATTTAGATAAATAGCTCATAAACTACTCGGTGGATTTTTTTTTTAGCTTACAGAGTGTAATTATATGGCTTTAATTTATAAACTGTTGCCCTGTATAAGACATTTGAAATAAAATTCGATTTTTATTCATTGTTTTAGAGACGGAATCGTCTGGTGTTAGCTTCCGTTTTATTTCCGTGTATATTATTAAAAAATAGCTCATAAACCACTTGGCGGATATTTTTTTAGCTTACAGAGTGTAATTATATGGGTTTCATTTACAAACTGTTGCCCTGTATAAGACATTTGAGATAAAATTCGATTTTTTATTCGTTTTTTTAGAGACGGAATCATCTTGTGTTAGCTTCCGTTTTATTTCCGTGTATATTTTAGCAAATAGCTAATAAACCACTCGGCTAATAAACCACTAACCCTTGTGCTATAATGTCAGCTATAATTTTTAGCAAACAAATACTGTAATTGTTTTTACTGTGTTAATCTTCTTAAAAGCCTTGCTTTGCGCTCCTGTGGCAGACATTTGCAACAGAGCCAAACACTCAGTCCATATTTCCGGGTTGTCTCAGCGGTGACGCGTCACGTCAGCGGTGGATGATGCGTTACGTCTGCAGTGACGTAGGTGCGACCTATATTTAGGTGCGACCTGTTTATGGATTTTTCCAATTTTTTGGCAATAATTGGACAAAACGACCTATATTCCGGAAAATACGGTAATTGTGGGCAGCTCTAGAAAAAAGAAAAAAAAAACTTTCAAAAAAGTATTTTGTTCCCAGTTTGGTATGCTAGTTCTCAGGCTGGGAACATGATGTCGCTTTTCCAAATGGTAAAAACATGTCAAGATAAAACAGAGTGCTTCACTCTGTCTTGTCTGTAGTGTGTGTGTGTGTGTGTGTGTGTGTGTGGGGGGGGGTATTCTGACCCAAGCTTACAAACAAGACACAATTTGTTGAAATCCTAATGAAGTAATCTTGTGGAAAAATGTGCATCTTTAAAACATTATTCATTTCATTTATTCATATTTTCTTAACTCGACTCTTCTGTTCACTTCACCTAACAGAATTGACTGAAAACATGAAATAATAAACTTGAAAGATGAAAGAAATGTTCCTGTAACGCAGCCTGAGTGCCACGCCTTATTTCCTCGTCTCCTTCTCTGTCGCATCTTCTTTCATCTTGCACCTCCTCCCCCCTCCCGCTCCTAATCGCCCTCCCCCTTCCACTGTAGGCTAATCAAATAACCACTCAAACAAGATAAAGGCCCATCAGGCATCATCGCTCGCCTTCCGTTCGCTTACACACACACACACACGCACAAAACGGGCACACAAGCCTGGATTTCTACACTCACAGAGGAAGAGCATGATTACAAAGCAGCAAGGAAAGGAGGGAAAACTGGAGGGCTGGTTTGTGTGAATGGCATGTTGAGTGAGGGGATGATGAGTCATTAGGTTCTGTTTCTTTCACCACACTCCTTTTTGCTTAATAGTTTATACACACATCTTCCCTCTCCTAATCTGTATTCAACTCTCCCCTCGTCGCGCTCTTCCCACCAGCAGGCTCGAGCTGCACCGAAACCTATTCTTGGAGATACCACATCCCCTCACCGCACTGGTGTGCGCCTGTGTGTGAACGAGGGACAAGTGTGTGCGGACATACCATCCTGATCTATTAATACCCTCACTAGTTATCGCCTCCTCTCTCCACATCTGTGCGACAGCCAGCGTCTGCAGGAGGGTGTGACTGTCCAGAGTCTGTGTCTGTTGAGGGGTGTGTGTGTGTGAACGCATCACAGACACACTCTTCTATAAATATCTTCGCTAGTGATCTCCCATTTTTCCTTTTCTCTGCATAACATCTGCAGCGAGACACACACTGACACAAATCAGAGCGCAGCAGCTAGTCACACATACGCTAACACGCTAATTAGTAAAAGTCAGATCTGATAAATTCTCTCCCTGAGGTCACGACTAATTAACAAGGTGATAGCAGCATTGTGTGGAGACCAGGTCTTAAAGAAATCAATGCTCTTCTTTCACGTGTAAAAGGATATCAGGGCCAGGGCTTTGTTCCTGAAGTCCACCACTGTGTAGTTGTTCACCAACGGGTCCACAAAGCTGATCATGTGATGTCTGCACTGGGCGAGCTCCTCGACCGTCACCTTATTGGTGATGATATCCAGACCCTGGTAAACCTGCAGGGGACACAAACTAATATTTAAACGGAGAGCAAAGGGCCAAATGATAAGAGAGGGTGATGAAATGAGGGTAATAAATGATAAAACACAATGGCCTACAACAACAATCACAGGAGGTAGAGATAATATACAGAACTTGATCAAAATTTAACAAGTAAAATACAGTATTAAGAAAAAAAATGTTCTAAGACTGAGATTTGAGTTTGCACGTTCTCTCGGTGCTGCGTGGGGTTTCTCCAGGTACTTCAGTTTCCTCCCACAGACTAAAAACATGAATGCTATGCTGATTGGTAACTCTAAATTGTCTCTAGGTGTGAGAGTGAATGGTTGTTTGTCTCTATGTGTCCTTGTGATGGACTGGAGACCTGTCCCCTGTCTCTCACACAGTGACTGCTGGATATGGACAACAGCAATCCCAGTGACCCAAAAAGGAAGAAGCAGGTAAAGACGATGGATGGATGGATGGATGGGATTTTATTGAGTGTTTTGTAAGTCTGCATGCTTTAAACATCTTGGACATCAGATTTATGTTGATGCTAATGCTAGCAGGGCTATGCCAGAGGAAGGAGGGTCGTCCATCTCCATGTGAAATAGCTCGGACCATTGCTGCGATTTGTGAAGCACATTTTCTGCTCTATTCCCATCCTCAGCAAGGAGGCTCCCTTGAGGAATCTTGAACCTAGGATAGTTGGGTTTCAAGCTGCAGACAGTCAAGATTTTCATTCTCGCACAGAGTGTCTGACTGCTGTTCTCTTTCTAGAAAGCCATTTAAAGTCACATTCCCACCTGTTTCAAGCAAATCCCCACCTGATGAAGTTCTTCAAATTACCTGGCTTGCAGTTAAAATGTGCCACACAAGGTCTGCAGAATGTGTGAATAGGATTTACAGCTAAACCTTAATTTTAAAGTTGCAAACAAAACCAGACACTTTGATTCAGGGATGCACAATATTATTGTCATGGTATCGGTATTGGACGATATTAGCGTTTAAATTAAATATTGGACATCGGCCATTCCATCAAAATAACTCACAGATATAAAAGACGCTGTTTTTGTATGACAACCCAGTGGCAAGGATGCCTGCAGCGCCAACACCAGATGACGTCACGCGTGTCTACTTGATCTGATCACGGCAGAGAGGAAGAAGTCAAAATGCTGGTGGTGTGGATTATTTTTCTTTGTTGAGGATACTGGATTCCAAAGATTTTTGGACTGCATTGAGCCTCGCTACATTGTCCCCAGCCCAGTCAGATACATTTTTTAGACATAGCCTTATCCGAGTTACAAGCCGTCATTTCCAACGTCATTGAGAAGCTAATAACCAATAGCACTTGGGTAAGTTTTACCACAGACATTTGGACGTCGTGTTAGCCCCGTTAGCATGATTAGTCTTACAGCACAATGGATAGACAAAAACTTTGAACTTAAAAAGTCTGCCCTTCATGCACAGGAGTGCAAAGTAGGGGTGGGCGATATGGCTCAAATATTATATTGCAATATTTCAGAGCACATCCGGGAGGGACTCGGAGTAGAGCCGCTGCTTCTCCACATCGAGAGGAGCCAGTTGAGGTGGCTCGGGCATCTGGTTAGGATGCCTCCTGGACGCCTCCCTGGTGAGGTGTTCCGGGCATGTCCCACCGGGAGGAGACCCAGAGGAAGACCCAGGACACGCTGGAGGGACTATGTTTCTCGGCTGGCCTGGGAACGCCTTGGGATTCCCCCGGAGGAGCTGCTCCAAGTGGCTGGGGAGAGGGAAGTCTGGGCCTCCCTACTTAGGCTGCTACCCCCGCGACCCGACCCCGGATAAGCGGAAGAAGATGGATGGATGGATGGATGAATATTTCAGAGCATTCTGACGATAATGATAAATTTCGTGATATAACAAAAAAAAAACCAGAAATGATAGTTACCGTAAGTTAAAAATTTCAAATAAATAACATGTTGCTTTGCAATATTATATAGAATTAAAAAAAACAAGGGTAATTTTACTGAAATTACTTTATTTAGTGAAGTACTCAGTCTCCAAGTATAAAAAAAGATCCTTCTGTTATTTAGATTGAAAAAGTCTGCACAAAATATAGGTCAACAAAAACCATCACAAAAACTAAAGTGCAGATGCATTTTGCCAAAATAACTAAATAAAATGAAGCTTAAGATCTGATTAGCATAAATGTAACACAACAATGTGTTGCCTTTAAATGAAGTATAAAAACATGTACAAAAACATGCATGTTAGGCTGATTGGTAACTCTAAATTTACCCTGGGTGTGAGTGAGACAGGTCCCTCTTGTAAATGAGTCCCCGTGGCTCAACGAGGCTAGCCTGTATAAATAAAGGTTGAATGAATAACTTCCAGAACTTGTAACAAGGTGATCAGCTGACCCTGAACCTTGTTGGTGTTTCAGCTTCATCTATTCATGCAGGAATGATTCATTTATCTGACTGATCTGTCTCTGATCACCTGCCTCTTGGTCCTTGGACAGACTGTGGAACTCAAGGGACCTTTGAGCTGCGCGTGTTTGTACTGACAGTTTGGAACGGGTGAGACACAGCCTGCAGCTCATAGCAGGGTGGGGGGAGGGGGAGAGACACGAGCTGTCTGTACCTGCAGTTTAGAGCTGGATGGAGAGAAGCTGAGACGTGCATTGTTTGTTTTTAGCATTTTAGCTAGCTAGTATTGCACATACCTAATTAAGATTACACCAGTACAGACAGGTGGAGGGGGTGAGCAGTTCGGTTTGGTCGTTCGAAGCGCTCGGTTTGTTAAGGGGGCGGCCCTGACGTATTACGTCATGAAATTAGCATATCATGATGTAATTTTTTTGCCCGGGCAAGCTTTTTTTACCGGTATTATCGTGAACAATATGATATGGCCCAGCCCTAGTGCAAAGGATCCCACACTGCAGCTAGGAACCCGGAACACGCCTCCACAAGTGAGACAGCATCACAGGTGACTAATGCTAATAAATATCATTGAACACTTTTCATTTAATAGAAGTTAAAGTGTTATGCATATCATATGACTGTTACTGAATACCGTATTTTTCGGAGTATAGGTCGCACCTTTTTATCATTTTTTCATGGCCTGCGACCTATACTCAGGTGCGACCTATATATGGCTTTTTATAAAATAAGCTGATTTGTAATCATTTATTAACAAAAATTAAACTGAGACACACTCTTACAATAATGTCAGCTAACAAATATATTTTTTAGGTGTTTATCCTGCTAAAATTATTCATTTATTAAAGAAAAGTTCAGCTCAGACACATATTTGCTATAATTTTTTATCAAACAATTAATTGTTTTTAAGTGTTAATCTTCTTAAAAGCCTTGCTGTGCGCTCCTGTGGAAGAGACATTTGCAGCAGAGCTAAACACGGTCCACATTTTGACGTAGGTGCGACCTATACTCAGGTGCGACCTATATATGGATTTTTCCAATTATTTGGCAATAATTGGATGGTGCGACCTATACTCGGGTGCGACCTATACTTCGAAAAATACGGTATATGTCACCAGCTCCTACAGCTGTTACACAATTTTTTGTAGCAAGTAAGCCTAAATAAGAAGGTTATGTTCTGACAAAGGAAAGTATATTAAAAATATCGGTATCGGTTAATGGTCAAATAAGTTTTCACATAATCAGCATAACAGATATTGGCCAAAAATCCGATATTGTGCATCCCTACTTTGGTTATAACTACGGCTGCAAAATACATTATTTGATTGCAATATCAATACTGCAAAGAACTGCTTGGACTGCAGTAAATCTTAGGCTACTATATTCAGAGAACTATGTATTCAAGCTGTGAGTAACCTCTCTGATCTCTGATCACCTGCCTCTTGGTCCTTGGACCGACTGTGGAACTCAAGGGACCTTTGAGCTGCGCGTGTTTGTACTGACAGTTTGGAACGGGTGAGACACAGCCTCACCCGTGGGTTTCCTCCGGGTACTCCGGTTTCCTCCCACAGACCAAAAAACATGCTTGTTAGGCTGATTGGTGACTCTAAATTGACCCTAGGTGTGAGTGTGAGAGTGGATGGTTGTTTGGTGTGAGTGAGACAGGTCCCTCTTGTAAATGAGTCCCCGTGACTCAACGAGGCTAGCCTGTATAAATAAAGGTTGAATGAACCTACCAGTGAAATATTTACCAAACCTGATGGACTTTCCCACACCTAGTTTAGATAATAGTGAAGAAATGAGGGTTTATTGCAACAGATATTATCAGTGCATGCTTTTCTAATGTCATGCAGTGGGATCAACAAAAAAAGAAAAATGCTTTATTAATGATTTGTATTTTGACTTTTTATACTTTCCTTGTCCTAGTTTTTTATTTTCAACAAAGACTCAGTCCACTCGGTCTACCCTACGCTATCCCCCCCACAGAACAGCTGTGGATTATGCTTAACTACTTCGTGTCAGTTTTGTTTGTGATAAACCACTAAACAACACCTTGAGAAAAACCTCTTTCTTAAAAACACATTTATGGATCTTTTTTCATTATATAGAAATGAAAGTGCTTCACTGCCTCAACTTTGGTCAATTAAAGGGGACCACAGATGCAAAAATCACTTTTTAATGTTTTTTTTACTCAACTTTGGGTATTAACTTCATAAAAAAACAGTCCTTGTGCCAAAAAAATGCACCCAGTGGTTTATTTACTCTAAGTAGATTTATTTATTTTTGATAAATACACCAGGATTCACACTTCCTGCAGTTATTGACGTCACAGGCCGTAGCCAATCACCTCAAACCTGAGTCCAGCCCCTCACCTAGCAACCCCTGGTTAGGCTCAACCCACTTCTGTATTAAACACATGACTGTTGTTTTTCATGATTTCATCTCATCTTTTGTTTATATGTTCTTAATTTCATGTGTACAGCACTTTGTTGCAGCTGTGTTTTTTTTAAATGGCTTTATAAATAAAGTATAATTGTTATTTTTATGTTTTAGTTCAATTTTTAGTGTATTTGCGATCGCTGCCAACGCGCAGCCGGCAAAAATTAAACGAGCGGACCCCCGGCTTAGGGACCGGTTGCGACGGGACCCTCTTCCGGCGCGATGGAGCGGAGCTTCAACTGTACAGCCTCATTTCAGCCTCGCAGCAGCCTCGCAGCAGCGAGGACCTTCTCCTTACAGATTAATTTACGGGAGACACTTGGTAAACTTTGTGTTGTCTTGACTGGAACAGCGATAACTCCCAAAATCTCCGCGTGCAACGAGCGGAGCTGGCGAAAACCGGAAGAGGAACAAGCTAACATTAGCTTCGGATTCGGCAGGTCTCATGCTAAAAGGAGCAGCTCATGGCGGCGCTCTCAGACGGGTTTCGGTAAGTTATCTTAAGCTAACACTAACAGTAAGTCAAATGAGTAATAAAAAAGGAGCTAATTTTAAAACAACAACACATTACAGATACTGGCTGTTTCAGAGGGCGTAAACAGATCTTTGAAGGGCGTGGACTTCAAGAAACCGGTCGTTCAAAACGAAAGTTAAAAATGGCAGAATTAAAAAGGGTATAATTGATTATCTAAGAATTATTTTGTGTATTAAAATGAATTAATATTGTCAAGATAGCACACAGAAATAACATAAAAATTTTAAATACCTATATGTGGTCTCCTTTAAGACAATAAACCTATATCCTGCTAAATACAGCTTTCGTAGGGAATTACCTGCTATGCCACCAAGTATTTTTCGATTTAGCCTTTGCAGTGACATCATCAAGACTGTTAACCTTGAGAGATGACAGGTTGATGTGTACCACAAACAGCTACTGTACGTATTAGGGGTGTAACGGTACGCTAAAATCACATTTCGGTTTGGTTCAATTACAAGGAGGGCTCGGTTCGATTTATTTTCGGTTTATTTTCGGTACCAAAAAAAAAAAAATAAAATAAAGACTTACAAAATGTTTATTTTGAAAATATGCCAAAAATATGTTTGTATTGTATTGTAGTAATAAATAAAAGTGACCCATTTGGATGATATTTTAAATAAACAGCACTCTACAATAAATAAATTATATTAAAAATAATAAAAATCTTAATAAATACAATAACAGTCAGAACCAGAACAATAAGCAGCAACAGACTGTTTACAATCTAACTAATCAAGTTTTTGTCCAGTAGCAGCAGTGTGGCTGTATTTGTCCTCATTACTCACAACCAGAGTTCAGTTCAGTCATCACACACTTCTTAGCTGCAGCAGGTGATCTCTGGTGGATTTCCCTGAAGTGGAAGAGACATGCTACCTCTGTAACTGGAAATACTGGAAATAAAAAACAGAGGTAAAAAAAATAAGTTAATAAGATTATGATTTTAAATAATAATAAATTATAAATAATAATTATAATAAAAGAACAATACCTCTTGAACGGTTGAATCTCTCACTCATCATCAGGGCAGGGCTTAAATCAGCTCCAGGACTTGTTCACAATAAGGCTGCACGATTAATCGCATTTGCGATTATCTCTCGATATGTTAAAACGCGATTCACTAATCGCACGGGCTGCGATTTGACTGGTCACGTGACTTGGGAGTGAGCCGACTGGCCGCGCGCAGCTCTGAGCGGAGCAAAACAGAGCAGAGCAGGGAGGAGGAGACCGTGCGCTCCAACACAGTTGCTTCAGGCTCGACAGAAGTCATAAAAGTTATAAATTCAGGTAAGTTAGCCCATGTAAACGTGTATCTGAGCTTAGAGGCTGAAACACAGAGACCGCGGGAGATAAACAGAGCGCGAGCTGGTCATGTGACCGGGTCTGTTTTGACGGTGCCCGGTTAGCAGCTAGCTCAACAAGCTAACGTTCTGCGTGAAAAAGCGCATTAATTATCTGATTTAAAAAAAAACAGTTGTGTCGTTAGTGATATGAATTAATACAGAACCAGTAAAAATAATCGCATTTTAAATCGCAATTTATAGAAAAAAAATTGCGATTAGATTATTTTCCTAAATCGTTCAGCCCTAGTTCACAATCAGTTTTAGTTTTTTCATAAAGAGCTGAACTTTTTGACTTAAGTGTTGACGTGATGGATGTCTCATAGCAAGGATCAACTGCGCATAAAAAACATTCAGACTTAGATTCAGATCTTTAAAAACTCATACAGTTTGTGTTATTGCTCTGGACCGCTCTGATTACCTGATAAAAGTTGTTTAAATGCAGAGCGGTGTTTCTGCAACAGCTGCTGTTTCTGTTCACATTCCAATGTTTCCAGCGCGTTCACGTTAGACGTGTTGCTGCTGCAGAGAGCTGCGTCACGCAGCTGCTGCAGAGTCTTCATGAAACAATGTCCACAAACACAGCTTTGAACGTGCGCTCGTCTTAACAAGAAAGCCATAACGTTCCCAAACAGGAGACCGGAGCGAGCAGCTAATGGCTAATAATGCTGCGCGTGCTGCGCGATAATAGCTCCGTGCTGAAACGCGCCCAGGAAATTTTGTTCCGCGGCGCATATATTAACGTTCAATGAGTGAAAAAATAAACGAAACGGTACGCAGGTGGACCGAACCGAACGTGCTGTACCGAAACGGTTCGGTACACCCATTACAATCGTTACATGCCTAGTACGTATGCATATATACTACAAATTCACTAACAATAGTACATGTTATTTTGAACCACTTTGGCCATGATTGCCTCAAACAAGTTGGTGGGGGAGATGGTAGACTCCAGAAACTATCTGAGAACCATCAAACTGGTTGACCCACTATGTAAGGTACTGTTTATAAGACTGAGTTTGTTTGTGGCTCCTTTGACTGATGAAGTCTTCTGGATGAAAGACTAAATCATTCAACAAAAAGAAACCGTCCAGAGGAGCTGAATTAACTTTGTTGTATTTTTTACCTGGATTATTGCGCATGCATCAGGATAATACACATGTTGGTTGTAAACATGATATTATTGGGCAAGAGATGGAGGACTTTGCACCTCACTGTAGATATTCTGAGGTTTGAGCCCGAACTGTGAGTCATACACACAATGCGCCTCAGACCAAACCTCCACATGCAGCTCATTGTCAACCCTAGTTGAGTCTTCGGAACAGGACACCAAGACTTGGGAGGCATTCAGGAGCATGCAGGGGCTCGTTCAGAGAGTAGCTGGGCCCAAACTGATTAAGGCAGAAGGACAATTCACATCAAAAAGACAATCCATCATTGGACAGTGGACCAAAAACAAGTTGCATAGACAGGAGAGTGCGCCGCACACAAAGGCCCCCCAGGGTAATGTCAGACAGGAGAGTAGGCAGTTAGGAACTCAAAACCATGCCAGAAGTCTCGTCTCTTCTTACACTTTTTTTAAGAAGGCAAGTTTATTTCTCTTCTCCTCTGAGACTCCATTAGGGCCCCAACAGATCCAATATTAACTAAACCAATCTGTTAGTAGTACAGTAGTGATATAACATTAGCTGAACAGTTGTTGTGCAGTAGGTTGTGCAGTGGTAGGGCAGCAGACTTGGGACCAGAAAGTCATAGGTTCATCTCCCCGCCATGCCCATATGTCGTGGTGTCCTTGAGGAAGATGCATATTCACTAACTGCTCCATGGACGCTTACATAGCTGCCCGCTGCTCCACAGGTGTATCTCATGTGGTTAAATGCAAGCACAAATTTCATAATTGAATGGGAACATAACACATAGGACTTTATTCTTCCTTTCTTCTAGAAAGTTTTTTTTTAATGTTCCCTTGATGAGTTTGCTGTAAATTACAAGGGCTAACCATAGGTCATGTAATTATTTTAGTAAGAAAAAGCTATAAAAAAACAACAACCACAAAAGCAGTTATATATGAATTAAAAAATATGATGGCTGATGAGGCTCTTTGTTAAATGGTTAATAGCTACCGGTATATCTGTATTTTTCAACCAGCCATGGTCAGCATGATGAGTCTATTACACCAAATGTTCTTCAAATTTACAGCATGCCAAAACGAAAGAAAAGGAAGGCAGAACAATCCAGGCCGATAAATTATTCACAACGTTTCTGCGCGATACTGTTGGCCAAGAGCTTAACAAATGGATGGATGAATGGATGGACAAAGAAAATGTATGGAGAAGAACAATGGTTTTGAGTGGGTTTTTGTGAAATAACAAGACATTGGTACAAAAGGGCACAAACATGCATAAGAAAAGGCAGAAGAGTGCCATGTACTTGTTACAGAGAACAGAATGCACCCTGTCAAATTTGCACTATTTATCCATCAACCCTCCTCCATTTGGACTGCTCTCGTTTTCTCATACTAATAAAGACATGTAGATGAGACAGAGGGATTAATGCATAAAGATACAAAGAGGCTAAGAAATTTACTGTAGATGCTCATACATATACTGTACAGATGCACAACAGAAATTGATCAAAGACCCCTTTCAAAGACTGTGTCTCAATGCAAGAAAACATCTGCCACATTCAAACACTTGATCCCCCAACGGTCATAAGACAAAATTTGTATCACATATTTATTTTTTTATATCTACACTACTGCTGATACATATACAGTATTCTGATTAGCCTTATTTAAGGATGCCCAATGTGCCTTATGTGCCTTACTGCATATGCCACTTTGCCTCTATACCAACATCAACTACCTCATACATATACTGTGTATCGTATTTTCCGGTGTATAGGTCGCACCTTTTTATGGTTTTTTCAAGGCCTGCGACCTATAATCCGATGCGACCTATTTATGGATTTTTTTCCATATTTTTAGACCAATTTTTGACTCGGATATCAGCCTTTTTCACTTTGGCAGAAAAATTATGCAGTACCACTTTTGGCCACTAGGGGCGCTGTGGCGCTGTGCAGTACCACTTCCAGTGGAGTACACCGACCCAAGAAGAAGAAGAAGACTGTTTCCAGCTCATGTGTCCCAAAATAAGCTCCTGTGCTCGGACACTCTGTGGGCGTGCTGACCTGGATGTAGCTGTTAGCTCTGTGTTTCTTAGCTGTTTTTTTTGCAAGATAAGTCAAGAACCACTCAGCGGATTTTTCTGAAACTTACAGAATGGAATCACAGTGTGGACGTTTACAAGTGAGTACCGGTAGCTTTATTAGATGTTTGAGATTAAAATAAAATAAAAAACGATCTTTTAGCTTAGCTTTTTGTTAGCTTGTGGCTGTTGTTCTGTTTACCGGTATGTTAGAAATAGCTTCAAAACCACTCGGTGTATATTTTTTCTGCTTACAGAGTTTAAATTATAAGACATTAATGTACGTAACGATGGTCTATAGAAAATATTTGACTTAAAATTCGATTTTTTTATTCGGTGTTCTGAGTGGCGGACTTCCCGTGAGCATTAGTTTTTTATCGGTGTTCTTCTAAATAACTTCTAAACCACTCGGTGTATATTTTTTCTGCTTACAGAGTTTAAATTATAAGACATTTATGTGCGTAACGATGGTCTATAGAAAATATTTGACTTAAAATTCGATTTTTTATTCGGTGTTCTGAGTGACGGACTTCCCGTGAGCATTAGTTTTTTATCGGTGTTCTTCTAAATAACTTCTAAACCACTCGGTGTATATTTTTTCTGCTTACAGAGTTTAAATTATAAGACATTACTGTACTGTAATGGGCGGCCGTGGCGTAGTGGTAATGGCAGTCGACCCCGGATCGGAAGGTTGGAGGTTCGAATCCCGCATCCGCCCACCATGTGTCGTTGTGTCCCTGGGCAAGACACTTAACCCCGAGTTGCTCCCGGTAGGTCTGGATGGCGCCTTGCAAGGCAGGCTACCACTACCGGTGTATGAATGTGTGTATGAATGGGTGGATGGCTGGTATTGTAAAGTGCTTTGGGGCTCCTCACAGGGGGCTGGAAAGCGCTATATAAATAAGCTCCATTTACCATTTACGTAACGATGGTCTATAGAAAATATTTGACTTAAAATTCGATTTTTTTATTCGGTGTTCTGAGTGGCGGACTTCCCGTGAGCATTAGTTTTTTATCGGTGTTCTTCTAAATAACTTCTAAACCACTCTTTGTATATTTTTTCTGTTTACAGAGTTTAAATTATAAGACATTAATGTTATATTATTTCATTTTATGCTTATGTTCATTAAATGTTTAGTGTTTTAGTGTTGGTGTAAATTTTCATACTTTTATACTACTATGCAAAAACTCAGGACAGTGTTACACTTTTACTATTTTATGCTTATGTTTATTAAATGTTTCAGTGTTTTAGTGTTTAAATGGTTACTGTTGCACCGAGGGACTGAGAGAAACGCAATTTCAATCCTGTGTATGTCTTGTACATATTGCAGTTCTGACAATAAAGTTGACTTTGACTTTATGCTGCATACACTGTTCTGCCCCCATTTTTTTAAATCTTTGCTCCTCATCATGTGACAAGGATCTGATCTGACCACACACTGACGTTCAGCTTGTCCTTCAACATGAATAATCGTAACATTTCCTTCACATCCATCCTCCTCCTCATACTTGTCATTCTTGTCACTAAAAGAAAATATAACTGGCAAGGTAACCACGCCTTGAGGCATACCATCTCATTAGATATTTGCAAAAACAAATTACTGGATTATTTTCCTGAAAAGATGAAAAAGAAGAAAAAATAGAGAGTAAAAGGAGTTGGAGCCAAACTGGAGTGCAAATGGGAAAAATGAGAGTCACTTGAGTAGAAGGTGTCGGAAGGAAGGGAAAAATAATAAGCCTGGAAGGGAAGTTGCAAATGAGAGAGAAAATAAGAAAAACGTTAAGCGTTCAAGTTGAGGCGGTGGAAATGAGCCGCAAATTGCTGTGATGTTGGAGCGCTAAAGTCATAACAGCATTAAAGACGAGAATCACCACAGCTGATGGTGTTCACACATCATCTTCTGGAGGAAAACTAAAGTAAACATTTTTAAGAACTGCACTAGACCTTCTCAGTTTTTAGGTAAATATTAAAATATGATAAGTATTGTCTACCATCTGGATTAGAGGGATAACAACAAAAGTTGGTGACAGACATAAACACAACAATGGACTGATTAGTGCTCAGTAGGTACCGTATTTTCCGGTGTATAGGTCGCACCTTTTTATGGGTTTTTCAAGGCCTGCGACCTATAATCCGGTGCGACCTATTTATGGATTTTTCCCCCATATTTTTAGACCAATTTTTGACTCAGTTATGAGCCTTTTCAGTTTGGCAGAAAATGGTGCAGTACCACTTTTGGCCGCTAGGGGCGCAATGCAGTACCACTTCCAGAGGAGTACACTGACCCAAGAAGAAGAAGAAGACCGTTTCCAGCTCATGTGCCCGAAAAAAAGCTCCTCTGCTCGGACTGACTGTCGGCCTCCTGGTATATGGATGTCGCTTTGTTAGCTCTGTTTGTTTGCGGTTTGTCAGCAAGATAAGTCAAGAACCACTCAGCGGATTTTTCTGAAACTTACAGAATGGAATGGAATCACAGTGTGGACGTTTACAAGTGAGTAGCTTTATTAGATGTTTGAGATAAAAAAAAGATCTTTTATTAGCATAGCTTGTTAGCTTGTGGATGTTTATCTGTTTACGGTATGTTATAAATAACTTCGAAACCAATCGGTGTATATTTTTTCTGCTTACAGAGTGTAATTATAAGGCTTTAATGTGCGTTACTATGGTCTCGATAAAACATTTGACATAAAATTTGATTTTTTATTTGTGTCAGAAGCGGACTCGTCTCGTGTTAGCATTCGTTTTTTATCTGTGTACTGTACTTCTCTTTACGTTATAAATAGCTTCAAAACCACTCGGTGTATATTTTTTCTGCTTACAGAGTAATTATAGGAGCTTTAATGTACGTTACTATGGTCTCGAGAAAACATTTGACCTAAAATTTGATTTTTTATTCATGTTCTGAGAGGCGGACTTCCCGTGTTAGCATTCGTTTTTATTTCAGTTTACTTCTGTTTGCTTATAAATAGCTTCGAAACCACTCGGTGTATATTTTTTCTGCTTACAGAGTGTAATTATAGGAGCTTTAATGTACGTTACTATGGTCTCGAGAAAACATTTGACCTAAAATTCGATTTTTTTATTCGTGTTCTGAGAGGCGGACTTCCCGTGTTAGCATTCGTTTTTATTTCAGTTTACTTCTGTTTGCTTATAAATAGCTTCGAAACCACTCGGTGTATATTTTTTCTGCTTACAGAGTGTAATTATAGGAGCTTTAATGTACGTTACTATGGTCTCGAGAAAACATTTGACCTAAAATTCGATTTTTTATTCGTGTTCTGAGAGGCGGACTTCCCGTGTTAGCATTCGTTTTTATTTCAGTTTACTTCTGTTTGCTTATAAATAGCTTCGAAACCACTCGGTGTATATTTTTTCTGCTTACAGAGTGTAATTATAGGAGCTTTAATGTACGTTACTATGGTCTCGAGAAAACATTTGACCTAAAATTCGATTTTTTTTTCGTGTTCTGAGAGGCGGACTTCCCGTGTTAGCATTCGTTTTTATTTCAGTTTACTTCTGTTTGCTTATAAATAGCTTCGAAACCACTCGGTGTATATTTTTTCTGCTTACAGAGTGTAATTATAGGAGCTTTAATGTACGTTACTATGGTCTCGAGAAAACATTTGACCTAAAATTCGATTTTTTTATTCGTGTTCTGAGAGGCGGACTTCCCGTGTTAGCATTCGTTTTTATTTCAGTTTACTTCTGTTTGCTTATAAATAGCTTCGAAACCACTTGGTGTATATTTTTTCTGCTTACAGAGTGTAATTATAGGAGCTTTAATGTACGTTACTATGGTCTCGAGAAAACATTTGACCTAAAATTCGATTTTTTATTCGTGTTCTGAGAGGCGGAGTCCCGTGTTAGCTTCTGTTAGCAGACATTAGCAGCAGAGCTAAACACTCGGTCCATATTGCCGGGTGGACTCAGCGGTGACGCGGCACGTCAGCGGTGGATGACGCGTTACGTCGGCGGTGACGTAAGTGCGACCTATAATCCGGTGCGACCTATTTATTAATTTTTCCAATTTTTGGGCAATAATTGGACACTGCGACCTATATTCCGGTGCGACCTATAATCCAGAAAATACGGTAATTGAATTGCAGCTCATCTTCAATATCACCATAATCTTCAATTAAAAAATGATTTATTTATTAACCTTTATTACGTAATGTGGGTTAAGTTGCCTTCTGCTTCCTTTTCCCCTCTAAAAAAAATGTGAATGATGTGACCATGTGGCTGGTGGGCAAGTATAAGGGGGGGGGGGTGTGCATGCAAGACAATGAGCTTAGTGTTTGACTTGTGCAGAGCCTGCAGCCGGGCGGTCCGGCCTGCCTTTACTCCCTGCACGAGACAGCTGTTCCTCTGCCACATAAAAACAGAGGGGGCAGGGGGGGAGGTAAAAGAAAGAAAGAGAGGCAGAGAAAAAGAATACTGTAGAGTGGAAACAAATTAAAGAGACACAGAACAAACACTCATTCAGAGAAACAAACCAGAAGCCCTAAAAGCTTTAAAGTGACTGGGCACATCTGCTTTGTCAGTTTCAGAAAAGCTCAACATTTCCACATCAATTAAAAAACAAAAACTTTTTTTTTTATCTTCACTTGAGGAACATAATTTATTTATATATTTTTAACAAAATGTTCTATTTGTTGACAAAAGGGTGGTATCAGACAAATGAACTTAATTACATCAAACTAAGAAGGACCCAATAAAACGAGAGAACCATGCAGCCCATAAACAAACAGCTTTTGCCTCCAATTTCAGGAGTTCACACATGTGATCAAGATCTTTTTCTCAAATGGCCAAGCGCTGAACTTGTAACTCCAGAGACCAGAAATTGATTTTGTTCAACTTCTTTCAAACTGAAAGGCAGACCAGGACTAACTTGAGGGAAAATATGGGCGTTCGGTCGTAGCAGTGAAAACTTCTTATTTTAGCTCGTTGTTTTTTTTTCATTGTTTAGACAAAGAAATTGTAAAAATGAACAGCAAATATCAAAACCTGCTCTTTAGTGGAACAACTTTGGCAGTGGGATGAGCCACAAAATCATCAAATTTAAACTCCATTTTATAAGAAAGCGAAGAATAAAAATAAGACCAGTGGAGGAAAGGACACTTTTAATAGAGACCAGAAAGTAAAACTCCACACTGTCACAAACTATAACAAAAGTACTGCTTATAGCATATTACTGTATACACCCGCTGACAAACTGTTTTACAGCAATCTGCAGCAACGGTCCAAACAAGCAAAGGCTTTGTTTAACCTTTGACCTTGATCTTGGAGCTGGGGTGAAGAAAAGTGTGCGCAACAATCAGTCTAGTGATGTTGCACGTGTGAATGAAATTTAATTAATTATCTGAAGCAGATGAGAAGTTACCGTATTTTCCGGTGTATAAGTCGCACCTTTTATGGTTTTTTTCAAGGCCTGCAACCTATACTCAGGTGCGACCTATATATGGCATATTATCACTTTCGGTGAAACAAATTTTTAAATCCAGCTCATTTCACAATTGCGTTCATTTATTAAGGAAAAGTTCAGCTCAGACATATATTTGCTATAATTTTTATCAAACAAATAATTGTTTTTAAGTGTTAATCTTCTTAAAAGCCTTGCTGTGCACTCCTGTGGCAGACATTTGCAGCAGAGCTAAACGTACGTGCATATATATCTTATATCATTGAGCTCTGGTCGTTTTTGCATAATAAATTATAAATATATTAAATTTTTATTCTAAATTATGATAATTTTTTCTCTGGTACTTGCTGGGATACGCCCCTAAAATTCCGCGCATTCCCGCAATACGTCATCGGTGTGACGTGACACATCAGTGTGACGCAGGGACGTGCAGAGGGGGGGGCTATGGGGGCTTGAGCACCTGCCCCTTTTTCTCCTTGCCCCCAAGTGCCCTTTTGGTAAAAAAAAATATATATATATATATTTTTATTTATTTATTTTAATTTCCCATTCTAAGCCCTCCTCTGACACATAATAACATGTACTAAAATTATTTATTTTATTTTATTATTATTATTATTGTATTTTGCCAGAAAAACAACATAATAAGCCCTCCGGTCACGTACCAACACTACATTCCCCACAATGCAACAGTAGTAGTAGGGGTGGGGCCAATCTGATCCGGAGTCGTGTCTCATGAACCCAGAGTATTAATGCTGTGCATAGACATCAAGACCTGCCTCACATTCAGGAAATCCCTTTCATTTTACAGCCAGCTGCAGCGTGTGGATTGAGTGAGTAGCACTTTAGTTAACAGCTAGCCAACTTTTCATCGTAACATGTCCGCTGTGTAGAAGTATTTTACACTAAACGCAGCAAGACAGCAACGTGCAATGTCTGTAGAGCCATAGCGCCACATTAAACCGCGGTCAAGTTAGTTTTATATTGGACATTTGTGCTCCGGGGCTTCAGCGGGACGCCACTCTCGCTGAACTGAAACAGGGAGACCGACCGCGGCCAGCTGCATCCAGTCCGACCCGCTGTCTGACCGTCTCGTAGGAGGGACAGGCTGAGAGCGGCTGACCAAAATCAGAACGCCCGCCCCGGATTGAAAAATAAAAACACACTGCTGAAGTCACGGAGCTCAAATGTTCACCGATAAGTTGTTAAACTTCATCATAATTAATGACCAACAGCTATCAGCTGTAGAAAATGAAGGATTTTGCAGCTTGATACTTGCAGCCAACAATCATTAAAAAGCATATTAATTAAAAATCACAAGAAAACTGTGTTAAAAAAACATAAACAGCTACATTATAAAACAATGTAAAATACAGTACTAAAATCGGGAACCTGTCTGTGTTGATTTATGCAAGAACTTAGCAGATGTAAAGCTATTTAATATTTTATTTAATCCATTTATTCATTCATTTAAAAGAAGTACTAAGACAGAGTACATGTGTGTGAATGAGAGGGAGGCCAGTGGAACAGTGAGGCTACAAGGAGCAGAGGTCACAAAGATGCAGGACTTTAAGTACTAGGGTTCCACTGTCCAGGAAAATGGGAAATGTGGTAAAGAGGTGAAAAAGAGAGTCCAAGCAGGATGGAGTGATGGAAAAAAGTTTCAGGAGTGATTTGTGACAAAAAGGTGTCAGCAAAGGTCAAAGGAAAAGTTTACAAGACAGCTATATTGTATGGTCTGGAGAAGGTGTCATTGACAAAAAGACAGGAGAAAGAACTGGAAGTGGCAGAAATGAAGATGTTGAGGTTCTCCTTAGGAGTGACAAGGATGGATAAGATCAGGAATGAGATCATCAGAGGTACAGCACATGTTGAACAACTGGGAGATAAAGTTAGGGAGGACACACTGAGATGGATTGGACATGTCCAGAGGAGGGACAGTGGGTATATTGGTAGAAGGATGTTAGAAATGCAGCTGCCAGGAAAAAGACAAAGAGGAGATATATGGATGCAGTTAGAGAGGACATGAAGGTAGTTGGAGTGAGGACAGAGGATGCAGAGGACAGAGTGAGGTGGAGGAGGATGACTCACTGTGGCGACCCCTCAAAAGGGAAAAGCAGAAAGAAGAAGAAGATTCATTCATTTAAAAGAGATAAAATAAAACAAATTAATCAAAAAGAAAACATTGAATGAAAAGAGTGCAGAAAGAAGAAAAAAAATTCTTATATCAACCCCTTATAATAAACATTGAACCAGTCCGTCCCTTGGTTTGTAGCAAATTTGTTTTTTTGGCCCTCGGTGTATTTGACTTTGACACCCCTGGCTTATGCAATAGGGAGCACATCGCCCGTCCAAAACCTATCATCTCTCCATAATGGATATATGTCCGATCTTCTAACTTCCTTTGCTGCATAATGTACATTGCATTTATTCTAGCGTTAGGTAAATGTATCTTGAAGGAGAATAGCACTTAAATAAAAGTACAACAAGAATATTCATTTAGAATTAAAAATAACTCACCCTGAACTACCATAATATATATAATGTATGTAATAACCAATCAAGTTGCTCCTGTCCAATAAAAGCGTACAAATGAAGGGGAAAAAACTCTATCCAGACTTTAAGTAAGTTTAGGGTCTGGTTCGCAGAGTATGGAGTTAAATTTGTTTCACAATTATTCAATGAAAAAAAACTAACCTCAGTTAAGTAAAATAAAATTGTAATCAAAACTTTTGGAATTGTAACAATTTCTTCTTTTTTTTAAATAAAAACTTAATTTAAAAAAAATTAAATAACAAATTTTTCTCTCGTGAACTTAAAAAGTTATTTGCAAAACATAAACTTTTATTTGCACACATCAGAAATCTTTTTTTGTTGTTGTTGCTATTTTAGGCTCTGCCCACGACGTCATGTGAGAATCGCAAGCAAAACTTTGAATGACAAACAAAAACTTAGATTAGCAAGCAAAGATTTCTGACATGCGCAAATAATTATTTCACTTCATGACACAAAAATTTGTGATTTTAATTTTAAAAAGTTTTTTTAAGCAAAACTTTTATTTGTTTAAAAAAATTACAATTCAAAATATCTTGATCACAATTTTATTTTATGTAATTGAGGTTAGTTTTTTTTTATAGAATAATTGTGAAACAAATTGAACTCCATAGAAGAGGTCCCATTTTCATAATTTTATAATTACAGTACACTAAAAAGTTGCACTGTGCCCTTGTTTTTCAATTTTGTAATTTATCGTTGTTTATTTAACTCTGAAAGCTATGTGAATTTGTCAATATTCTGTCCTAAAATGTGGTTAAATGTGCCCCTTTTTTTTCTGAGCACCTGCCCCTTTAGTGGGCTCTGCACGTCCCTGGTGTGACGTGACAACGGGCAGAAGGCAGAGCCTTGCCCGTTTGTTAGGTGTGTTAACTGCTTGCCATACAATTCATTTCCTGAAGGATCGCCTCTTTTATTTGTGTAACTTGAAAAATGCCGTCACGTTGTAGCGCATTTGTGTGTTCTAATATCAGCAGTGAACAAGTGAGCCTTCACAAATTTCCAAAAGATGACAAACTTTGTCAAGAATGGACCAGACAAGGACCGGTGGGTTCCAGGAGTCGTATGTCTGCAGCGACCATTTCACTGCCGATTGTTTTCAGCACCTGGTATAAAAGAATCTTTAGGATTACCAGTAAGATTCAGAAGACTTTTAAAACCGGATGCTATTCCTACTATTTTTAAAAGAAAATCTACAGAAGAAAGTCCCACAGGAGCTACCATGTCGAAACAACGCAGGGACCATCGGAAGACTGTCCAGGAGATGAGTAAGTCTTTGTGTAAACATAATCGGAGGTGTGTAGTGTTTTAGATTATAAACTATTTATTTTACGTGAGTTCATGTTGTTTTACTTTATACACTTTGAGTGTATAAAGCCAATTATCACGGCAGATTATGTTTGTTCGCTGCTAACAAGCTAGCCGAATCAGATAGCTAACACAATAGCCGCGATACAGGCCACGTTGCTATGTATGTATTTTTAAATTATGTCTGCGCCATCAGGTAACATCTCGTTTCTTTCTATTCGGGGAGGGTTTATTAATGAGAGTTTTGGAAGATTTACTGTCTTAAAATGATATATCGCTGACGCGACCGGTAATAAGCCGAGATAGCAGCTAACAAACATTAGCCGAGAGCCCGGAGCAAACACGTTGCTAATGATGTATTTTTAAATTATGTCTGCGCGATCAGGTAACATCTGTAGTTTCTTTTTATTCGGGGAGGGATATTAATGAGAGTTTTGGATGATTTACTGTCTTAAAATGATATATCGCTGACGCGACCGGTAATAAGCCGAGATAGCAGCTAACAAACATTAGCCGAGAGCCCGGAGCAAACACGTTGCTAATGATGTATTTTTAAATTATGTCTGCGCGATCAGGTAACATCTGTAGTTTCTTTTTATTCGGGGAGGGATATTAATGAGAGTTTTGGATGATTTACTGTCTTAAAATGATATATCGCTGACGCGACCGGTAATAAGCCGAGATAGCAGCTAACAAACATTAGCCGAGAGCCCGGAGCAAACACGTTGCTATGTATGTATTTTTAAATTATGTCTGCGCCATCAGGTAACATCTCGTTTCTTTTTATTCGGGGAGGGTTTATTAATGAGAGTTTTGGAAGATTTACTGTCTTAAAATGATATATCTCAGACGTGACCGGTGTCAGGGACTCTTGTTAGCCAAGATAGCTTCTAAAAAAAATTAGCCGAGAGCCCGGAGCAAACACGTTGCTATGTATGCATTTTTAAATTATGTCTGCGCCATCAGGTAACATCTGTAATTTTTTTATTCAGGGAGTGTTTATTAATGAGAGTTTTGGAAGATTTACTGTCTCAAAATGATATCTCAGACGCGATAGGACATGCTCCGCCATTATTATTTAAATGCACGTTGGAGCGTGCCTTCCCGTTGTCACGTCAAGATGACGTTTTGCGGAAATGCGCAGATTTTTAGGGGCGTATCCCAGAGAAAAAAACTACCATAACTTGGAATAAAAATTTAATATATTTATAATTTATTATGCAAAAACGACCAGAGCTCAATGATATAAGATATATATGTTCTGACAAATATTCAAATTTACAAAATCATGTCACAATCCCTTTAAAAATTACAGCACATGCAAATAGTTGAGAGTTTTTACCTGTGACTGTTCTGGGTCAGTAAATTTTATGGCCACCGTTTACACTTGTTTTTGTATTTTAAAGGCCTTAATTGTTTTGATTTAATATTTTTTTAATGTTAAAAGCACAAGAGCACCTTTTTAAGTTTAAATTATTTATTCTTCCTTTTTGCTTGAAGTACTTTTTTATGTGTGCAATTGATGGTTAAAATAAAATATTTAAGTTTGTTCAAATTTAGTGTTGACATTTTTTAATCAATTTTGAATCATTTTTTCATTGATTTTGGAGATATCGCGATATATATCGTGTATCGTGATATAGCCAAAAAATATCGCAATATAATATTTTCCTCATATCGCCCAGCCCTACTACATACATACATATATATTACATATATACTACATACATACATACATACTACATACATACATACATACATACAGGTATTACATATATACTACATACATACATATTACATATATACTACATACATACATACATATTACATATATACTACATACATACATACATATTACATATATACTACATACATACATACATATTACATATATACTACATACATACATACATACATACATATTACATATATACTACATACATACATACATATTACATATATACTACATACATACATACATACATATATACTACATACATACATACATATTACATATATACTACATACATACATACATACATACATATTGCATATATACTACATACATACATACATACATACATATTGCATATATACTACATACAGTACATACATACATACATACATATTGCATATATACTACATACATACATACATACATACATACATACATACATACATACATACATACATACATACATATACATACATACATACATACATACATACATACATACATACATACATACATACATACATACATACATACATACATACATACATACATACATACATACATACATACACATACATACATATTACATATATACTACATACATACATACATATTACATATATACTACATACATACATACATATTACATATATACTACATACATACATACATATTACATATATACTACATACATACATATTACATATACTACATACATACATACTAATACTACATACATACTACATACATACATACATACATATTACATACATATCATATATACATACATACATATATACTACATACATATTACATATATACTACACGCATACATACATATTACATATATACTACACGCATACATACATATTACATATATACTACACGCATACATACATATTACATATATACTACACGCATACATACATATTACATATATACTACACGCATACATACATATTACATATATACTACACGCATACATACATATTACATACATACTACACGCATACATACATATTACATACATACTACACACATACATAATACATACATACTACATGCTACATACATACATGCTACATAACACATATGCAGTGCTTTAAAGAAATTTCTTCAAATGAACATTCACTTGGCCTAAGGATGAGCTGCTTAGATTTTAGTGGTCAAGGTTAGGATCACATAACCAATCATTCTGTTCTCTTTATATTCCAGGACATTGAATCCAGAGAGGCTGAGGCAGACATTGCGGAGAAGACCATGGGCATCTACACTGTCCGAGCAGAGGGTCGTGGTCCTGATGGTCCAGGTAATGGACGCTTTGCTGATGTTGGAGTTGTGCTGGAAGGTGTGGAAGTCCTCCATAACCTACAGAGTGTCAGCCATGCGTGCGTGATGCTTTATGGACTGATCTATGCACTCAACTTGAGCTATCCGAAAAGCCTGACCCGTACATTCGAGGTGTACCAGAAAATCCTGATGAACCTGGACTCAGCCAAGCTGTCACCAAAAGTACAGACACTGAAACTCAAATTGCCCCAGTGATTTGGCTGGCAATAATGCACATACACAGCTACCTGATTTTTTGTCAGTTTCTCCATCATACAGACTGTTTGTTTAATCCCTTATAGTTCTTGAAGGGTGTTTCAGGAAAATACCTGTTTGATGTTGTTCTTTTTTTTTCTTTTGACGTTGAAGCACTTAACAGGAAGTGATGTGTGAATGTGGCTGTGTAGGTGAGTTCATATGCAAGTTCATAGATGGTTCGTTTCTAAAATGTTTTAGCGGGACATATTGTATTACCTCAGCTCAAACAAGATTTTTTTTCTTGAATTGTTTCCAGATTCAGTGGAGTTAAGTGTTACAAAGATTTGTTCTAAAAAGTGCTTAAGTTTCTACAAAATCCACTAAGGTGAAGTCTTTATTTTTTTACTTGTAATATTTTAGGAAAAGTATGGCCAAAATGGGACCTATGGTCTTGTGAATATGCACAAGTGAAACTTTAATTTTGATATTATAATTTTGTGTATTTAATATGATTTAAACTTTAATAAAGATGTTGAATGAACAAGAACTGATTGCTTCATTAAGATTGTTCGTATGAATGGAAAGGAATTGCATAAATGTTATGCATTTTGAATAATTTAGTTAATTACATATGCATAAATGACATGTAATTAAAATGAATACAGTATTTTCTGATGTATAGGTCGCACCAGGTCGC